>JBBPCZ010017039.1:0-14657 GCA_037974445.1 Brycinus macrolepidotus
GACAAAGCAATTTCCCACTTGTGGGACTAATAAAGGATTATCTTATCTTATCTTATCTTATCTTATCTTATCTTATCATTCATGGTTTTGCCCAGTTTTTCAGGGTTGTAGGGACTTTAGTGCCCTAGTTTCCAGATATGCACTAAGTTGTGACCTTCATTCTCTGTTCCCACACAGAACCATCTCTGTCTTGTCTTTATTTAACTGAAGGACATTTTGCTACGTCCAGCTATTTATTTTTTCTAGGTAAAGATACAATGAGTGAAAGAGTGAGACAGATTTGAGTGTTGTTTGCATATGATAAACCACCTGGTACTTGAATCTGGCTGAGAGGAAGCTTGTGTAAGTTGAAGAGTACATTATTCCATGCTGCCAGATTTGTGCTCGGACAAAGAGAGGAGAAAGAAGAATGGAGATATTTAGACAAAAGACGTTTAGATAGATGCATTGTATAGAAAACATGGACTACATTTTCCATTTGCTGGCCCCTTGTTTTGACCACGGTGTGCTGTTAGTGCAGCTTCAGTTTATCTCCACAGACACAAACGTACTGCAGATGCAAAGAACGAGCATAAATTCATCCAAAAATGCACCCATCCATTCATTTTCTGAGCTGTTAATCCTAATCAGGGTCACAAGGGGTGCTGGAGTCTATCCCATTGCTCATACCCTGGACAGTTTGCCAGTCTATCACTGGGCAGACACACAGACAAACACATGCGCAAAACACAGTACACCCAAACATACATGTTTGATAAAATTATCAACATTAATGTCTTGGAAAATATACATATTTTTTCAGTCTCCTTTAATGTGTGTCTTCATCAGACTTCTTCTAGTTGCATTTCACGGATTTTCTATGTGATGCTGAGATCTATAATGGCACATTATTTTAATGTATTTCACTTTACGTCCTAGAGTTTGGTTTCCCTGAGGTGAACCTGTGAAAAGCGTATACTGACAAAAAATGGCTCTAATTACGACTGGTTTGTGGGATCACTTGACATCAGCCTTTTCCATCATTGCACCACCTAACCAGAGCCAGAGCATGACATTTTGCCTCAAGGGGAACCCAATTTTTTTGCCAACAGGTGGTGGGGAGGGGGGTTTGATCTCTAAGTCAAAATGACTAACACCTTGTTACTAAACCCATAAGCAGATTAACAAAATAAGCTGACCACCCCTTTAACCATTTTTTAATATAAACTTGTTTCAGATATTCAGACAATATCCATTTCCCCGAACTAAATTAATCCCCCTAATGTAGTTCGCCTCTTAATCTGTTCATAAGGTGAATTGAAGAGCTTTTTGGAATGTGACTAAATCTGTTTGTAGAAGGTGGTAGAACTTTTTCGTAGGTTGAAGAAATGAGTGTTTTGCTCGAAAAGTGTTGTTTGACAGACTTTGTGATGTATGACTCATGTGTATAACCACTGGTTTGCATTGCTTATACTGTTCCTGTTTTTTCTTCCACCCAAAGCCTTTTAAACAACAACCACATACGAAGAATCCCAAGAGACGCTTTTGAAGACTTGGAAAATCTGAAATATCTGTGAGTTTACATCTACATTCCTTCTAATGGTAATCTTCTGACTGATTTTTTAGGGAGAGTTTGCGATGTTCCGTAGCGTTATGCTACATAATATCAAAACGGCATGAACAGCCGTTCAGGGAGAAACTCCCTTTTAATCCTCATTTGTCACTTGATAGAAATCCAAATTCCTCTCCACCTTTTAAATCTAGACTCTTGACTACCATTGTTTGGGAAAGAAAGCAAATCTCAGACGTATTATGAGACTTAATTGCCTGTGCTGTGAATTTATGTGTCTGAAAGTAGTCACCTAAAGGCAAGTCTGAGAGGAGAGGCAGCTTGAATAGCAGCCTTTTGCACAGTTCCTGCTTTTGTTAGTCACAGATCCATTAGGAAACCTCAGGGTTCAGCTGCGCTGCGGAGATCTGTCTGTGTTTACGTTTACATACAGTCAGTATGTCTGAAATGTCTGCTTTCATTCTCTTTCATTTAACACCTGCTTTTCCTCACTTAACCTCCTGACGCATCTGTAGACGTACTGAAATCGGGGTTAATTACATGATTAATGTGAACTTACCCCAACTTCATCCAACTACCGATTACTGCGTTAGGGTGGTCTATAATGTAATGTTACACTACCTCGGAATTTTCACAATACACAATACATCATAAATGTATCATAAATATTCAAAAATCAAATTATTTTTTCTGATGTCTGATTAGTTGAAATAAACAAAAGGGACTAGTGGTGCCTCATTTCAGAAATATAGTCAACAACTACAAATACACAATGCACTGCACTAAATCCAATTAAATAAAGCTAAAATAAGGCTGTGCTTGTAACGAAATATGCTGTATTCTGCTGTTTTGAAAGATTTTGATTAGGGGATGTATTTGAAGCTCACAATTTAGACTTTAAGACTTTTAACATCTGTAATGTGTTTTAACTTAAACAGAAGGCCTTCGTTTAAATGTCATAGAAGTGTGGTCGACAAAAGTATGCAAAAATTAGCTGGACATAGAATATCAGTGACGCTTTCATAGAATGATACTGATCATAGTCAGGGATGCACTGATGTGGGTTTTGCCTGATAACTGTAGCCATAATTAACAGCTTGTTGAGGCTGATATCAATAGAAACAACCTGCCATTTTAGAATTTGATATTTTAAAAAAGGTTTTCCAATGATCACACATGAGAATTTTCTGTTGTCCTCTGCTGAAACCTTGAACATCTTCCACACTACAGCTATTGTTGCTCTGCAACACTAGCTGTAATCCACAATCAGACTGATAATAGTCATTAAAATTTCCCATTTATCGGCAAACAGTAGTTTACCCTCTGACATTGTGCACCTTGAGGTGGGCAATACACTGATATTTATCGTTATCATGATAAATGCTGTTCTGAGTGTATCTTGGATATCATTAAAGGAACAGTGAACCGCTTGTTTTAACATAGAGAGCATAAGTAGGTCCTATTTAAATGGATAAAATGCTGTGCACTGAGTGAAACACTGAATATCATTGTACTCATAGTTTTTGATAGTATATTTTAAGGCTGTGGTGACAATCAGTCAATATTAGTGATACATTGACAAAATTATTAATACCTTTTCTTTAATCCAAACCACTGGTATTTTACAGTAATGCATTCGTTTTTTCTATGTCTCCACTTTCAGCCAGAGGGGGACCAAGTAGCCCTAGGCTTTCCAGACTGAAAAAAGTTTCTGACGGCATTTACCTATCAAGCCTGTCACAGTCACTCACAGGGCTACCCTCTCCATGCATGTAAACTAAGTAAAACTGATGGTGGAGTTTTGGTTTACAGATTGAAGCATAGAGTACTAACACATACTAAAAGTAAATACTAAATAAATTCTACTTACAGATTTCATGGTCATTAACGACATTTATTGATAAGCCCTAGTAATTTTGAATGTGCCACTACTAGTTCTTTTTTCATCCAGTGTTTTAAATCCCAGAAAAAACAAAATATGGTGATTCAAATTCTGCATTGTGTTATATTTTTGCCGTAGTTCACACCTTCCATTTCCCCCCTATGATGCTTTAATTCATACCAAAACCTCAGGAAACAGAAACCTCTTCCATCAGTTAAGAATGACACATCAGGAGAAACTGCTGATCATCAGAGAAGATTCTCAGAGCAATGGTCTATTCAGCCTCAGGTCACTAACCGCAAACATTACACCCTAGTGTCACTTCCAGCGCTGTGCTGAGTGGCGAGTGTTGTGCGGCGAGGGGGAGGGGCGGTGATCCCTGAGGGTGCCTCTGTCTCCGTCTGCCTTTAAGTGTCCTGTAATTGTAGTGGTGATTAAACATGTTACGACTCAGTATAATTAGTGAGCATGCTGCTTTCAAAGGGACCAGAGTTTCATCCTGGGTCACTCCTCAGTCATCTCACGGCTGACCCCGAAGATCTTAGCACACACTCTCAGTGAACGTCACCTATGTTACCTCCTCAAACACTGCGGAGCAGCTACTCAGGGCCGGTCTGCAGTGTATAAATGGCCCTGTCAAGGCGAGGCAGATTAATTCTGAAAACTGAACCAGGTTTAGAAGTTTGCAGAAGGCCGTGTACCCTGCTGGGTCCTTTTAATTCCTAATGCCTGAAGTTGACTTTATTGAAAGGGCCCATATCATAGAGAATCAAATTTTGATGTTTGATATGATTGATACTGATAAATATCATAAAATCATATCTCATGAATTCATATGTAAACTGTAAAATTTTGATGAGTGTAGAGTGCAAACAGTACATTTTCAAAGAATTTAATCCGACCCACCCACCCTCACACTCACCCTCAAACCCACCCTCACCAAGTCTATGCAGCACATATATGGAAACTGAGATGCAAAAGCAGCATTAATATCTGCTGATTCAGCCTACAGCAGGTCACTCACCTTGAAGTTATAAAGAGTGTTTCAGCCCAGACTGATGAATGAGGCACAGTACAGGACAGCCAATCAGAACAGATCATTTACATATCTTAAAGGCACAGTAACAGCCTGTTTAACCCTTAGAACTCAGAGCACAGTAGTAAAGTCTCATTTTAGCAAATAAAAACGGTGTAAAACAGTCTAAAACTTTCACACTCTCCTACACGCCCTGCCGCTCTCCGGACCCCCTCCTTTTGCAGGTTTTCCACACCCACTTGTGGGCGGAGACTATCCTGAACGATCTCCCAGGTTCAAAGATCTTGTGTTTTTTCTGTTTGTTTCTAAAACCTAAAATAAAAGAAATTTGGCATTTTTGTTCTTTATGTTCATTTGCATGTAATGCCATTTTACACCCCAGTAGTGGTTATTATTATTACATGTTTTTTTTTATTACAATAACTTTGGTTCTGCGTGACATAGGAACACCAAACAAAGCTCAGCATGACATCTGACACCTCGAGCATCAACACAAACCGGGGGAACTTCCATATAAGGAGCTGTTTTGCCGTATGACAGCGATTTACCATTTGTTACGCTTCTGGCACGGATCCATTCTAAGGGTTAATTCAGCAAGTAAATAGGAGAATTTGGTCAATTTCCATGTGATAAGGAATTTGGCCCTTTTTGGTACACAAAAAACTCAAGTTGTTTTCTCTAATGATAAGATACAGGAAATGGGCCCTGTAAGATATCTGGATAAGATATCAGTTCGCCATGGAACTGGCTGTGGGGGAACATGACTGATTACACTCCTCTCAGATACTCCTCTCTAACTTACTGTTAGCCAAGCTTTTAGCAGAAATGTTTGACGTATATAGACACTGGTGTGTCAGTTATTTATCAGTTTTATATTTTATTTTTAGGTTACCATGAAGGTGATTTGACTTGTGTTTTCTTGTGAACACGCAGAATTGATGCCAGCTTGGTGGTGCTGTGGGTCCAGCTGCTGGAAACTGCATGTTTGGATATTAAAATTAAATTAATGTTTACATAAAATTTACATTTTACATTTTACATTTATATCTGTGTTAAACATTAAACCCGGAAAAGCTGGCTTTTTATAATGACTTTCCTTTTTCCTCAATTATCTGACTTGACTACAGTACTATTTGGATGGGATTAGTTCTCCATGGAGAAGTGAGGTAATGTCATTTTACCACTGAACATCTGTAAAGTTTATACAGTTTCTCACAGGATAAGAAATCACTATAAATGACAGAGATTTGAGTGGCTACCCAATTTACATACTGCCGTCACTCCAAAAAAAACCCTAAAAACATTTGTTGAAATGTTTAATTTAGGGTAAATTAGTTTTGTAATTTTTTATTTAGGATAAATTAGTTTTGCTAATCATCTACCTTGCTGTTTTAAGTGAGACCAGGGTGTCATTAGACTTAGCATTAGAGTGAAAATTTTCAGCCCGCAGTCCCCATCACTGCCTAAAATCGAATCTTATTTAAGTTCCTCCAATTCCATTTCCACAGAAGAGACAGCATTTTATGGACGTCCAAATGAATATGAATATGTCTTATGAAAATTAACATAACGTTAATGTATTCTATGGTCATTTTCTGTGGCGCGTTTTATAAAATTTGCCAAAATCTTTCCTGGACTAACTGTCTCACTTGTGAATTCACAAAGGGCTAAAATCACAGAGAAATTTAAAAATGACATTACCCCCATGTTAAACTAATCCCATTTAAAAAGTGCTTGAATGAATGCAGCTGCATCATGCGTTCTGCTGCTCAGAGTCTTTTGTCAGTCGCCCTGGTGACTGAGCTGTATAGTCTGTGTTTGTGTTTAAAATGTGGGAAACAGAGTCATCTAAGTCTCCAAATCTGTAATGCTGGAGGTTGCAAGAGCATTTAGATTACATGACTAAACTCTGAACAGCTGACCACCCCAAACCCCCCACAGTCCCAGAGGGGAGACTCCTAGCACTCAATTCCTGTTTCCCATGGATCAGCTTTACCCACACTGAGCTGTGATGTGGGGAACTCGAATGTACGTGTGTGCATGCGTGTGCGTGTGTGTGTGCATGCGTGTGCGTATGTGTGTGTGCGTGTGTGTCTGTATGTGTCTATGTGCGTGTGTCTGTGTGTGTGTGTCTGTGTGTGTCTGTGTTTGTGTGTGTGTGTGTGTGTGTGTCTGTCTGTCTGTCTGTGTGTGTGTATGTCTGTGTCTGTGTATGTCTCCATGTGTGTGTCTGTGTCTGTGTGTGTCTGTGCGTGTCTGTGCGTGTCTGTGTGCGTGTCTGTGTGCGTGTCTGTGTGTGTGTCTGTGCGTGTGCAGTCACCCGGCGACGGCACCTTACATTCCACTCTGATTGATAAAGCAAAACATTCCAGGCCCAGACAATACACTGGCCTTCAGGTCCCGTCAGATCAGGGCCTCCGACACACACACACAGCTTTTATTTGGGTTTACACAACCGCCCTGCACAGTGTTAACAGATTCAGCTTTACTGCTCTGATTCAAAAATGCACTAAATTCACTTTATTTTAATTATGTAACCTTTAACACATGAATAAAATACAGAACATCAACAGTTTTGTCTTTTAGTTTACCTAGGCTATTATTGTTTAGACTATATGTTTTTAGTCTAAAAAAAATCAGGTAAATTTACAGATCTTTTTTGGTATAATTTTCACTCTGACAGTTGTTAATTTGTTGCTTATGTTTGTTGACGGAGAACTTCATGTTTCCATCACCCATGTAGTTGTGAACCCATTGTATGAATGTTTACAAGATATATTATGTCTTTTCAACTCAGGTATGCTTTGATATTTGTGAAAACACACGATGCTGAATGGAGTGTTTATCTGAGCGGTCTGGTGAAGGGTAGTAGATGTGATTGTATAATAAATTTTTATTTATATAAATATATGAAGCAGTGTTTTGTGTATATATGTGCTTGTAATGGTTTCCTTTTGTGTTGAGAAATGAAGCAATTGTGTGTGTGTGTGTGTGTGTGTGTGTGTGTCCTTTTATTTTTGATAAAATAAAGAGTAAAATAATTTTTTTACAGCACTTCACTCACTATTGAACAATTTAAGCAAATCTATCTCTTGATTTTAATAACCTAATCATTTTTTTATTGTATATATTTTACTCAATGTGTCCTGCGAAAGCAAATGTTAATCAGTGATATAGAGTGCTTTCAGATCACTGTGTATATTCTGGTTCTCCCAAACTGGTGATTGTTTTTTTTTCTAACATAACTGATCATTTCTCTTCCAGCTATTTGTACAAGAATGAAATCCAGTCAATAGATCGGCGAGCATTTAAGGGACTTGTCTCTCTAGAACAACTGTAAGTGAACTCTTACCTACGTGTCTTCTTCCTTCATCTCTGAATAACTCCTAACAACACTTTGTCAGATTGATGTGGTGGTTTGCAGAAACACATCGAGTGTCACAAAAAAATGCATTTTGTCAAAGAAAACATTGTGCATTTTCTGTTGTTTCTGGAACATGGCTCATAGTTTGTTAACAGGCTGAGTTTAATATGTGTTTTTAAGAAGCAGATTAGGTAAGCCTTACTAGCCTGTTAATATTCATGTTACTATCACTTTTCTCAACAAAACAGAAGAATTGAAGTTATAATTTAAATACATCTGCACCAGATAAATGTGTGCGTAAAGAGGAATTTAAACTTTTTAAAGAAAAAGTTCAGGTATAATCTTAGTTTTAGCTAATAATGAATGGAAGCCTGTAGTCACAAGTAACATAATTCTAATGATGTCATGCTAACTGGTGGCCACTGACTTCCACTCATTGTTACATTGATGCAGCCAGTCCAAAAACTAGAAGTGAAAGTGAGAATGAATCAACTGGTGACCGTTCGAGCAGCGCCTGTAAAGAAAAGAGATTACCTGCAGCAGGCAAACCCAATTATGTAGGAGAGATAATATCACAATATTATATTTTGTTATAACTTTTAACACAGTATATGCATGACTAATCATGCAGTCTATATGGGGCACAAATACAACAACTTGTTTCAATCCCCATAAATTGTGCTCCCCTGCCACAATTAAAATTCATAACTTTCTTTTTGATTCAAACACTCTTATAATTGTGAGGGTTTTTAGCATAAAAAGCCCAAAACATCAGAAATGCACCATGTGAAGGGTTTCTGCAGGCTGCCACAAGATTGTCTTCTCCAGGACAGATTTTACAGCATAAATGCATGGATCATATGTTGAATCAAAGAGAGGTAAATATACTGATCACACAGCATTGACCTGGTAAAAGAGGCTTTTGCTTAGTCATAACAATGGTTTTCAGTGGTGTAAGAATGACTAATTAATGCTAATGTATTTCTAAAAAAAATTTAACTGCTAGTAAAGATTATTTCAGATAATGTGGAGTTGAGTTCATATACTGACAGATGAAGCATGCATTTGAGCTGATGTGTGTCTCTAAAGTGTCGCATCATAAATGTGCAACATGTGCACCCAGCCTTTTGCAGTGCTGACCCCTGCCCTCTGCATGTCTCACGTCCTCTCACCATGGCTAAAACATGCAGCATGGCTAGATTTTTCTCTTGCTGCGCAGATGTCCATGTTCAAAACCGATGTCTGTGCTGCTGGTTTAGGGTTTGTGTGGATCTGCCGCTAGCTACAAGTGTATTACATACTGCTTAGATAACTGTCCTGTATAGAAAGTCATAGAGCCTGTTTACCATTATCCACTTCAAGCATCTTCAGCTGATGAGATGTCTATCCAACTGTGAAAAATTCAAGTGTAAATACAGCCAAGACAGTTCAGAGACATATTGCCATCTGCACACTTCAGAAAGGAGTCTGAGATGCAGCTGAGTCAAGTGTAAAAATATTTGCTTCTTCATGTCAGGATCGTATATGGAGCTCTTTCATTATCAGATATGCAAATATTGCTCCCTTTTTCACTTAGACAGTCAACAATAGGTGTATTCTGTCCAGGGGTGCCCTTACGGTTTGTATTTTATAAGGCCTTTATACTTGGTAAGGTGTACAGTGAAAAAGGGAACACATCCTCTATAGAGAACACACTTTACATTTTAATGTTATGGTACATTTTATATTTTATATTTTAATTTGATATTTTTCCATATATTAAAACAAAAACACAGAAATTGTGCACAAAATTTTGCCATAAAAGTGCCATATTCAGGTTTCTCTGTTGAGGAACTTTATTATCACTTAGAACATGAAGAAAATAAATAATTTGACCAGTTGTGTTCCAACATTTACGTACAGGCGGTACAGCGTATAACACAAGTTCTGTGCTGCCCATCCTCGTCTCAGGCGATTCCAGAGGATTCCAATTTGTTTAGGCTAAATATAAATGGAATGTGGATAAATCTTATCTGGATGTTAGGAAGAGATGCATGAAAAATAGTGCAAATGTACATGGGAGACAAACTCTGTTTTGTGTGTCCATTTAAGATTTAAACTTCCGTGTTTTTAGTGAATTTTGAAGTTTTTGAAGTTTTTGAAGTTGTTGAATCTGTAACCGTTGGTCTTATATACCAATAGACGTTCGTTTTGCAAGGAAAGGAAGAAAAACAGTTCTGTGCCTTAAATTATACATAATCAGAGTAGATTTTAAGGAAAATGTGCACATGTTCCTATGCTTAATGGCTTACTTTTGATAAATGATGGCTTATTAGACTACTTATAAAATACACAGTCAATCTTTTATTGTTCTTTTCAGTTGAAACTTGTTTAACCTGTGCAAACAGATGTAGCACAAGGGAATATGCTATGAAATTATAATATAATCACAACCTCGGAAATCAACCAGCTATTCATATACTCATAAAATCCCTAATTATTTATTGGTTTGAGTTTTAAAACCATACTAGTGTTTGATTTGTGGATGACAGTTTTATGCATGAACTGTATTGGCTTTCAGCTTTCTATGTGGCTGTGCTGGTTCGTATATTCAGTCCATGTGTTGAAAGAAATAAACATATTTTGTATTCATGTATTAATATTTTTGCAATAAAACTAGTTTTTGCATTGTCAGCAACATTATAATCGTGCAGGATCTTTTCTGTGGATTAGTGAAATATTTGTAATACTTATTACTAGTCACACTAAAGCGTTATAATATCTCAGATTACATGATTATTACTACCACTCTCGTGGTTATACGTGTTATAATCCAGCCTAAAAGATCACTCTTGAAATTAAGACTTGACTGTCTGGCATATAGACAGTCTGGCTCTGAGCGAGCATGCTGGATTTGCTGAGCTTTCGGGTATTGCCAAAGAACAGTGACAAATCACGCTGATCTGTTGTCCTCAGGACATTTGGCCAGTTATGTATGGATAGATTACTTTCTCTCATGAGCATTTGTGATGACTGTGTCAGTAATAGCTTTTGGCTGAACTCTGTTGTCCTAGGTTGTCCCCTAATGAGCGCGCGCGCGCACGCACACACACACACACACACACACACACACACACACACCTACACACGCTATGTGAGACATGCCCAGAATTTATCCTTACAAATGAGTGGAGAAACCAATGCACACTGTTTATGAACCTTCTTCCAGAAATCCCTGGGTGCTCTGTAGAGTTGGGCAATGTGACGATATTTTATCATCATCGTGATCAGTTTTGTTACTGTGATACACAGTGAGCTATTCATCATTATCTTCAGTACTTAAAGACCCAGCACAGTATTTATATTTCTTACACAGAATCCTAACCAAGTGGCAGGTCTAGTGTCTAGTGATTATCTGCATACTTTTGTTAAAGCATGTGTTATGTTGTGCATAAAATGACCCCTGAAGTTTTAAAAAGATTGTCACACTGCACGATAATGACCTATTTGGAATGGTGCTTCATTTGGTGTTTTCTTAGATATCATAGATGACACTTACTGACTTAAGCATACAGGGTTAGGTGATGTCTACAGTGAAACGTCCCAATGGACAGTGGCTTTGGGGGGCTGTTAATCCTAAGTTTTGCAGTACAAATAAAGACTCTTCTCTGATTTACTGTTTCTCTAGTTTTATCATCATCAGGTAGAAAGTAACATGTTACTACTGCAAGAAGGTGGCGGCAATTCACCTAAAAGCTGTTTCCCTGCCACCATTAAACAACAGGAGAAGAAAATAAAAAGAAAACGTTACTACAAGCTCTCTGACTGACACTCCTTAAAATACAAATTCATCAGTTCTGCGGTTCAGCCTGATCCTGGAATAAATAATACATAAAAACATATATTTTTCTGTGTTATCACAGAGTCACTGAAATATAGTGTCACTATAATACACTGTGTATTCATGAACTGTGAAATCACATCGCCGTTCCATATCACTTGTGTGCGTGCCCACATCGACCGGGGACAGTTAAGGTTACTGGCACCTCTAAGTTTTGCGAAAGGGAGTTAAGGTCACTCTGCTCAGTTCAAAATAACAAGACCCAGCTAAACCAACTTCTTCATGCGTCTGTAGTGAGTTTATTCTCCGCTGGACTCTCTGTGTTGTTTGCCCCATCTTCTCCACAACCCGGACCAATGTAATATAAAGCACCAGACATTTAGTTAGCTCATGAACTGTCGTTTAATGGTGTAATGTTTTTTTTTAGTTTAAAGCCTTTTACATCTTAGATGAGTTTGGATATCTGTATATTTTAATAACCGAGCTCATCACTAGTGTTCTGTGTCAGTGATTTCTGCAACTCGTGCCTCTTATTGGGGCATTTTTGGGAAAGATTTGGAAGGTTACTGAAATGATTTAAACAGATTTCTAAAATCTAATTTTCAAATATGGCTCTAGCAACTTTTCCCCATGTCAAAATACATATTGTGTCTTTAAGTATTGTGATGTAGTATTTTTTCTGTATTCCCCACCCCTAGATTTATGTGTGAGTCTGTGTGTGAGTCTGTGTGAGTGTGTGTGTGAGTGTGTGCGTTTTTGTGTGTTAATTAGCTCTTGATAGAAAACACATGACGATCAAATTTTCAGGTCTGTTTGAAACTGAGTAAAAGAAGCCGAAACTGAGGCTCGTTATGAGAAACCAGCTCTACCTCTGTCTTCCTTACAAAGCTCACAAAAATACTTATATATATTCAAGAGGTTCTGGTAAGTCACTGAATAATTTATGGGTGTGTGATCTTAGAAATATTTGCACAGTATTTACGCTCTGTGTCTTTTGTCTTGCAGATATCTCCATTTCAACAACATTGAAGCTTTAGAACCCGAGGCCTTCACTCATTTGCCCAAGCTTGAACGACTGTGAGTTCCTCCAGGATATCATCTGTCTGACCACTTCCCTTGACTCACATTCAGCACCATGTTTTAATGTTAATGAGATCAGAGATCAAAGCAGTTTTTGATGCATGAGCATGCAGCAGCACTGCAGTATGCAGCCTGTATTCATGAGAAGAATGGTAATCCTGTTTGTTTCGAGTGCCCTGGCACTGATGGGGAACTGAAAGGCGCTTAATGCCTCCAACATGACACTGGAGCGTTTTTTTTTTTTTTTTTAATGGAGCTCCACTTGGATGACCTTTTATTTGCTCTCGGATTCCTGTAACCTCAGGACCAGAAATACTGGAGTCTCTAAATGAGCCTCTTGTGATTGCTTTCAGTTGCTTTCAAAAGTGGATTTTTTTTTTCTTGGTGGTAAATTTGAATTGGATTCACATGGAAATATGGAGATAGCTGTGGTCCTAAAAACATTCTACTATTTCTCTCAGTGCCTCAAACATTTGTGCATTTGGGGTACCTGTCAATTTTGCAACTACAGAATGCATAACCAATTTACTGGCAACAAAACAATGGTTTAGCAAAAAAAAAAAAAAAAAAAACATTTACACAGTAAATCAGCCTAGACATTTTGCTTCTTGCTTCTTCATTTCTAGAGCAATGAGGCTAATTTAACAAACAAACACTAGAATTCAGTAGACACCCAAATAATTTCTGTAAATTCTGCCCTGAACTTCTCTCAACCTGTTCTAAGCCACATACAGCTCTTCATTAAAGTGGTACAGACTTGTGGACGTGGTTTAGGACACAGTATGACTTATTGTGAACTGCATCCAAAACCGCATCCACAAGTCTGTGCCGCTTTAATGAAAACAACTAGATGTGGTTTGAGAGTTTTAGGGATGCATGTAAGGAAACTGGGTGACTATTGACTTGTAGTGTTTGTTAGCAACGTTAGACTCGTAGCTCCAGAAATAAGCTAAATAATCAAAATTTAGACCTCAAACATGTCTTGGTTGATCAGCAACATCTGGGGTAAGCGGAACATCATGTAAACGTGATGTTTTTCTACATTATTGATGTAAATTTAATGTTAATTTTATGTAAAACAATTTCATTCCAAATAATTTTGCATTTCGATAAGAGAGCAGCAAGTCTTTGTCCTCCAAAACTCTTGGTATCTTGTGCTTCCAGAAAGGTTGTTCTCTTCTCAGCTGGGAAAGGCTGATTGTTGTAGCTCAGGTTTACTTTGACAAGAAATTATACATGAGTCATAGTTGCTGCCCCTCTGAGGCTAACAATGGAGATGACCATTGGAAAAGATTCTTCTCCTTTTCTCCCCCTTCCCTTTCCTCTTGGGCTCCATACCAGATGTTGGGAGTTTAGTAGCTGATCTGAATCCCTTGTTTTCCATCTCTGTTTATGGGCAGAGTTCTGGAATCCAGCCACACACGTTTTGGAGTCCCTCAGAAAGCAGGATGGGGGAGCCACCTGGGCTAACACAAAGAGAGAGAGGTCTTCCAGACCCCCATGTGGAGGAAGGGCTAAGAATAATGCTGGACAAGAAAACTCCATTAGCTCTATGGTGGATTTTTCATAGATGCACTATATAGATAAAAGCATTGGGACACACCTGTTTTTCCTGTTTTGGGCTAGGCCCCTTACAGTGAAGAGCAATCTTAAAACTTCAGCTCACCAAAACATTTTGGACAACGCCATGCTTCCAACTTTGTGGACACAGTTTTATGGAAGAACCTTTTCTATTCCAGCATGACTGTGCCCCAGTGCTCAAAGCAAGGTCCTTAAAGACATGGTTGGATGAGTTCAGTGTGGAAGAACTTGACTGGCCGTACGGAGCCCTGACCTCAACCCCATCCAGCACCTTTGGGATGAACTGGAATGGAGATTGCAAGCCAGGCCTTCTCATCCAACATCAGTGCCTGACCTCATAAATGC
>JBBPCZ010017059.1:0-14655 GCA_037974445.1 Brycinus macrolepidotus
CGCACCTATGCTCGTACCATAACCAAATTTGGGTTTAACTAATTCCCCCTGCTTATCTAAGCAGATTTCTTGTTAAAATTACACAATTGGAAGAACTTATAGAGCTAATTAATGTATTCCTAGTGAATTACATCGCTAAACGAGTGATTCAGGTAAATTACTTAAGTAATCCTGTTCGGATATAATTATCTTAATGAATCAATTAATTGATAAATATTCCTTGAATATTTATCTGGTGGAGAATCAATTATAATTAATTTTGAAATATTAAATTCCTACAACGGACTCCTTTGGGACTCCACCGAGACGGACCAGACATGACAAACTGCACTTTTTTGTGAATTAAAATTGTGGTTCCTCTCGCCTTATTATTAAATTGAGAATGGAAAACTTGACCCACCCATGCCTTTTTGAGTCTTACATGATCTGCCCTTAGTAAATGTGTTTCTTGTAGAAACATTATAGCTGCACTCATCCTCTTAAGGTGAGCAAATACTCGAGATCTTTTAATTGGCCCATTCATTCCCTTAACATTCCAACTGAAAAAGCACAGGGCAAATCCCACCCTTTGTGCACTATTAGTTTGTGTCATTATTTAACACTATTTCCATGTAACAGAAATAGCCTACTCATATGTGAACCTGAACCCAAATATCCAAGCAGAAGGAAACAAAAGATAAAACGGAAAATATAAACAAATAAAATATTTAGTGTCTGATGCCTTACAAAAAAATGAACTTTGCCTATGCTTATACCCCACACTGGGTCAGGCTGCAGGCCCCCCGAACACAGATCCCCAATGGCCCATCAATTACACCCACATAGAGGGGTTACCGACCGTTTAAAGGAACATTTTAGCATTTATATTAAGGTACAAAACCAATAAAATAAAGAAGAAAAAAGAGAAAGATAAAACGTCCACAGCGTGAACAGCACAGCCATGTATAAACCTCGAGTCGCGATAAATGACATGCGTACAACTGAGTTAAATGGGTGAAATAATTATTGTGTAAATCTGTGAACAACTTACATTCAGGAGTATTATTATATCTTTTAACGTTAACAAATTTAAGTTAGCATGTGCACGTAGTGTGTTAGGCTGAAAGCATTTCTAGTAGTTCGAATATAATTGAACTCAGCTGACTACACGCTGGTCGTAGAATACCTTGGCGTCTTCTGGTGTGTTGAAAGTGAAAGTCTCTCCATCGTGAGTGACTCTGAGACGGGCTGGAAAAAGCAGCTTTAACCGGACCTTCTTCTCATAAAGCTGTTGTTTAGCAGGGTTGAAGGAATGCAATGCTGAGGTCCAGGTAAATCCTAACAGTCTTGCTTTTGTACTTTAGCTCGTGCCCTCTCGCCCACCTCAGGAGACACTCCTTCTCTTGAAATTTATGAAAGCACACCACAAGTGGTCTAAGAGACTAGTGCTGAGTCGGTTTCGCACGTAGAGTGCGGTGTGCTCTCTCTAGTTCAGGTGGTTTATCAAACAGTTCAGTCCGCGTCATCTCCATTATCAGAGCTGACACAAACGTAAGAGTGTCTTGGCCCTTTTTGCTGTCTTCGGGAATGTTTACAATTCTCAAGTTTGCTCTGCGCGATCTGTTTTCTAAGTCTTCAATTCGGTCCAGCAGAGCTGCATTCTGTATTTGCAGGCTCTTGATAGATTTTTCAGCTGCGACCAGCATCTCAAAGTTTTCACCAGTGCGGGTCTCTGCTGTAACCAGGCGATTCTGGAAACTATTCACAGTCTCCCGTAACTCGTTCACAGATGCCTGCAATGAGCCAAATGATTCTTGTATCAGTGCTGAAATATCATCTTTGATACTGATGCGCTGTTTGGTTAGTTCTGACACAAGCTGGTTCATAGAGACGCTCTCACTTCTTTTTTCTGGCAAATTTTGCTCTTTTTCGGTGCTAGCACTAGTGGTCATCGTTGCTAATTTACCAGCAATGCTAGTTGCTGATCTTGTGGCCGGTGTGGATTGGGCTTGTTTTTGCTTCGAATTATTCATTTCGTGACTTAACCTTTTGAACGCTGTGTTTAGTGCCGCCATCTTCCTTTTTCTTCCTCCTTTTCCTTTGTTCAGATCTTTATCAAATGCAATTTTTAACAAGTTAGCAAGCTAGTCGGGAGCCCCTCTGTCGCACGTCTCACTCCTCCATGACCAACCGGAAAATCCCAAACCTTTTTTTTCTTTTAAAAACAAGAAATATATATTTATTTTTGATCATACAAATGTGGGGTATGGGGG
Organism: Brycinus macrolepidotus; assembly: GCA_037974445.1. Classification (NCBI taxonomy): domain Eukaryota; kingdom Metazoa; phylum Chordata; class Actinopteri; order Characiformes; family Alestidae; genus Brycinus; species Brycinus macrolepidotus. The sequence goes on from JBBPCZ010017059.1 coordinate 2,253, forward strand.
TACAGGCGTGTGTGTGTGTGTGTGTGTGTATGAAAGGGAGAGGTACAGATAATGGAACAGAATTAAGTATGGTCGTAAATATTTGTACATTGATTTTTTTTACATTTTTTTCAACAAATCTTATTATAATACTTCTATGTGTGTACGCTGAACACTTTAGCTTTATTATACATGTTTGGGGATTTTTACAGTAAGAGAAATTATGTGAACTGATTTTCAGATTTTTTTTTTCTGCTGCACCTCAGCAACCATTAGTAACCACCTAGCATCATCCCCAGTCACCACAGCAGCTGCACAATCACATTTTGCATTTTCTCATGGAAATGCATCTAGTTATTCAAATTTTTTATAGCTTCTCATCCAAGCTCGTGCTGAATTTTAGAACCATTCCAATGTCAAAATGTCCGTTATCCATAGTTGTGTGTTTGTATAAATATGTGATCGGTTGATCAGGGGCCGAGTGTTGATCATTTAAAAAAGACCTCTGTAATATATGGGGAGAGAAAGAGAATGGTCAAGTCAACTTCAAGATGTGCGTCGGAGAGTCTGTGACATCACAAATAAAGCCCAAAACCCCTAACATGAAGAAACAAACGCGCAGCAAAACACACAGCAGACTCATGAACAGACTTCAAGACACTACAGCTCAGGTTAGTTATATGAGAAAATAAACGTGCCTCTGTTTATTGTCGTTTAAATGATCAGCCCATCAATGCTGCTACGCTTTGAGCCAACCTTACCCATAGATGACTAGGTAAGAACTGGCTAGTTCCTGCCCCCGGGGGGCACAACAAACTCTGAATCAGACAATCAGGGTTCAAGTTCAACGTCAACCGCTCCAACATCAAAACATCCGTTATTATCTGTAGTTGTGCCTTTGTATATGACTAACCCTCAGAAAATTATATATGCAAGGGATGTGCCCAAAAACTTGTCTGAGGTACCAGTGTCTGTACATTGGCATTGCTGTTTGGGAATTCATTATTTTTCACTATGAAAAGATGGAAAAAACTATACACACTAACAGCTCAGTGAAACAGATTTTTTATTTCTCAATAGGACTTTAAAGTATGACAATTTAGCTCATGTTTGTGATTATTATACTATATTATATTCCACTAAATTTTCAGAATTTGTACACAATTAAATATTTAAGATGTAAAAAAGGTCATTCAGAGTGGTCTGGTGTGAAATGAGTGGTGGTGAATGGAACCAGGCATCTGAAGAGCTTAACATGTCTGAATAAGTATACACACCTGATGCCTGATATATAATAGGTTTTAGCATGTAAACGTTTTTCAGATTTGCCATCATCAACATTCCATATAAACACTCAGAGACACATGGAACTTCACTGGTGGGTTTGGATAATAAATAAAATGGCTATAAATAAAATGACTTGGAGCTGTCTGGTTCCATTCACCACCACTATAAAGAAATCAGAGTCTATACATTTTTCTACACGTCACGTTTCACTCCAAACCCGCTCTAATTACCTTGTTTACATCTCAAAGACTGAAGTATGTATGACATTTTGAAAAATTGGTGGATTTCACGTTTTATGTGAGTGCATTGCCAGCTACACTAATTACTCCAGTTAACAAATTCCAGAGTTAAAATGAAAAGACATTTCACTGGCAAACTTTTTCACTGAGGTTAAAATACCTTATAATAATAATAATAATAATAATAGGTTATATTTATATAGCGACTTTCACAAACCCAAGGACGCTTTACATAGCAAAAATAAATAAATAAATAAATAAATAAATTACATAGGCATGGTGGAAGAGAAATATTCATCGAAAAGAAAGGTCTTAAGGTCACGTTTGAAAGATGAGATAGAGGTGCAGTCACGGAGGGTTTGTGGAAGAGATTTCCATAGTTTGGGAGCCATGCCCCTGAACGGCCTACCTCCAAGAGTGGAGAGTCTAGTGCGTGGAACAAGAAGAATATTATGTAGAGGATGATATATCTTCATCAGAATTTGGCGTTGTATTAGGTCAGTAGCTATGGGTTTGCTTTTTTAATTTGCTTATCTATTTATTTTGGGGGGTTTTTTCCCTTCCCATGATTAACCAAATATGGAATTAGCTGGTGTTGGGGTAATTTACATATATTCCTTTGTAATCACGTAATTGTAAGGGCAAATCAGTATATTCAGTAATATGCTTTCTGTCTACAAAGGACATGATTTCCTAAGGCTTGTTATTTTGTGAACAATGGGTTTCTGAGCTACGTGCAGAAAGGGTTCTTAACTACTCATCTTTATCTTTTGGGACAAGGTTCAGGGCCGACTAAGGGGGTCTTCATGTCTTCTCCAAAACTAACTGACGACGTGGCGCGTCTTGAGCGCATCACTGGGTGATAAGGGGAGTTTATTGTGGGTATCTGAGAACAGAACCTCCTGTGTCGTAACCTTGAATGATAACAGTCCAAGCAGGTTTTCTGTGTATAAATGATGATGTTCAGAATGTGTTCTTCAGAGAGAGCTACCTGAGTTAGGACTGCCCTGACTCGCTGGGGAAACTCTCTCTCCTTCTGCAGATGAAATAAATCTTTGTCTTGAGCGAAGACCTTTTGTCTGTTTTGCTGATTCTCCGCCCCGACACTGGTAAGTGTGGACGTCCTTTGGAGTAAATCCGTAAATCATTTTAACTTACCATTTAAACTCTAAATGTATGTTTAAGTAAGATTTTAAAAGAAAAAGGTATACAGAGTATATTGATGTCCCTACTTCATCAGTGACATACATAAAGAATTCTTCTTTTGTTGTTCACTTTCTATGAAAATTTACAAACCACTTTCTGAATGTGCAAGTGCAAATCAAACATTTTCTGTGATTTAAAGGAATACATCTCCCAACACTGACATCAGGCACATTAGGCAGGGCTGTCCTACCTAATCAAAAGGCAGTTGCAGGTTTTCATTTTAACAAAGCAGGTGCTCACCTGTTCTATAATTTGAAAAGACAAATAGACTTAACAAGTGGTATAAACTGAGATCATGTTTGTTTGGAATGAAAGCCTGCACCCTCATCAGTCCTTGGTGGATAAGACTGGATGCCCAGCTGTAAAGTAGAGTATCCAAGCCCCCATTCTCACACCCTGCCCTTTATTACACTAATCAGTATATCACTTAAAAACAGAAGAAGGAGGAAAAGATATGTAAAAAGTTCTTAAAACAGAAAGTGATTCAAGAGTAGTTTGTTTTGATGTGTCTAAAAGATATGATATTTTGAAAAGGGAGATTTTAGGTGTTTTTACATAATTGTGTGGAAAGTTTAACTTGTGATTACATTAAAAGCGAGGTTTTGTGAGTTATTAGTTTTAAGCAACCGACCATTTCTATAAGCTGCTGGTTCGGAAATGAAGCAGAAATAATTTGGATTGGATTGACATTTAGATTAAATAGGTTTGAAGTGAGTGGTTTCTGTCTTTGACTTATGCTCAATTATGTTGAACGTATCAGTGGTTGCTGCTTATACCACAGATTTGTACACCACACAATTTACACAAAATAACATTTTTTTTTCCCCCAAAATAACTCTGATCATTAGAGTTATACACATATCCATAAAGTATTTCAACCTGTATAAAAGAGAGTGATTGTTTTGTGGGATTGGTGATATCAGGTAATTGCCAACATATTCATGAGCTGAATCAGGTGTGCTGTTAGCAGAGAACATCTGAAACTATGCAGAGTAAAGGGTTCTTCGTGTTGGCAGCTACAAAATGCTGTTTTAAAAGACAAATAAGTAATTGGGATACATACTCTCTAAATGCTAGGACTGCTAGTGGCACCACTGAGGTACCCTTGAGCAAGGTATCGTCTCCACACACTGCTCCCTGGGCGCTGCTGGCTGCCCACTGCTTCACTTGGTGAATGGGTTAAATGGGTTAAATGCAAAGAAAGAATTTCACACTGTTTTCACACTGTGCTATGGTGTGTTCACATGTGACTATAAGGGGCCACTGCACCAACAGACTTAGGATGCCAGGTAATTATAGAATGTCTGCTAGAATGTACAAGAAATGCACATAAAGCAGAAACATATTGTTTAACAACATCAAAAAAAACAATAATGAAAATATCTATCTATAGAAATGACACTGGACTGAAGTGAATCCAAAAACCCCCTCTCTTTGTTTGTGAAAACTTTGGGGAGGCATGTGCCTCACAAACAAACTGGAGAGCCAACCTCCCCCCCCCCCCCCCCAACTTATTTATCCTCTTAAGTAAAATGTGATTGCTAAACTGAGACTGAATAGTGACAGCACACTCCAGCATCAGAAGCCATTAAAAGGTCATTATAAAGGATCTAAGATTTAATGTGTTCCTATTATGGCTCCAGCTTAAACTCACTTTACTGATAAATGATCATTTGGAGATGGTTGTTAGACGTAGTGGAATCTAGATTCATTTTTTCAGCATAGTGTGTTCTACAGCTTGTTTAAAATAAGAAGGAACACAGCCTAGCAACACCGAGCAATTAATAATCGACAACAATAATGGACCAGTACAAGCAAGAGCTCCAAGCAGGACTGGTGTAGGAAAAATTTTAGGAGGAAAGGTGGGAGGACGGTTTCCTTTTACAGATCACTGTAAAGACAAATATGAAATTTGAAATATTTGACTCACAAAATAAAAGGACCTGTGCTGGGTAGGAGGGGGTTGAGACAATATTATATATTATATTAAACAACACTTTAGGATTATGGTTACTGTTAGCTATAATGTTAGCAAAGTAACCACTTGTAGTCTCTTCACCAATCGATTATACCAGTTAAGCAAATCTTTGAAGTGCTCGCAGTAAACCACAAAATTTGAGGCTTTCCATAAACACTCAGCTTTCCAACAAGTGTCAACAAGACTACAAGATTAATTATTCAGACAAGGTGCAGACGAGGTAACAGAGTGGTGTCTGTTTGTTAATAGAGTCAGCTAACAGGACTACATTGTCAACCCCATGAAATTTAGGATAATTAAACAGATGAAAAAAACAAGACAACAGAGTCATTAAAACATGACCATAATTAGTTTGTTTAAAAGGGACTGGCTCCAAGCTAGGAGACAAATTAAATGATCACTAAAATCAGTCATCTTCAGACAGATTGTCAAGGGCAATGCAGTGAAAGTCCAAGTATGCCCTCAGTAATGAGTGAGTGATTCTCATTCTGACATGATCTTTATTATTTTTTCTGTTAGTCCCTAGATCGGTCCACCATGCTCTACTTTTGATTATTACACCCAGACTATAAAATAGACTAGGCCTAACTACAAAACAATCATATCAGAGTCTGATATATAGCATGACAACATATACGGACATTAAGTCTTCTATAATGCATCATAAAACAAACATCTGTTAAAATTCTCACATATGTAATTTCAGAAGTTCAGGAAATGCTTACAGTTTTTATTGGTGGGAAAGGTCTTTGCTTGCTGTTGCTCCAGTCAAGAAAGAGGGGTGGATTATGCAAAGCCATCAAACAGCCTATCTTGTAGCTTTCATAAATCAGTGGGCGCAAATCATTAGACACATCCTTCATTTTGTCCTGAAAAAAAAACAAAAAAGCAGCCTTAAATCATCATTTAAAGAATGGTTAGCAAGGGCATGAGTTTACTTAAAGAATAATTGTGCCTCTTTTAGCAATAATAAACTCCTTTCTTAGTATTGTTTAAAGACCAAAGCTTTTAACAAGCAGTAATTAAGCCTTTTATCAAGAAACTAAATCTTGATCTGTGTAAGACACATTTCTGATACCTTTTATGCCTGAGATTTTAGAGAACAACAGTCCCAACAATCATGTTCGTCTGTGAGTAAGACATACCCATAGATTTTCAATCATTTTAACATCAGGGGATGATGAAGGCCATTTACACGTGCCAAATTAACAGTGAAATAAATCACTGACCTCTAGATATTCACTGACCTTAATTGATCAACCAATATGGAGATATTTAGTGCCCTAGAGATATTGACTGATTTGGAGTGATTATCTGGAGCAATTATCTGACCTAGATTGATTCTGGAAATATTCACTCAGCTATAGGGATTCAGTGACCTGAAAACATTCCCTGACTTCCAGATACATACTGTTCAGCTATAACTCTAAAACACCTGGCTAATATTGTGTGGATCCCTTTAATCCAACAAAACAGCTCTGACCCACTGAGACATGGACTCCACAAGACCTCTGAAGGTGTGCTGTAGTAACCTGTGAGATGGGGCCTCCATGCCTCAGTGGGTCAGCACTATATAGGTATATATATATATAGCACTGTGCCTCACACCTCCAAAGTTGGGGGTTCAAATCTGGGTCCTGGCCTTGTGTGGAGTTTGCATGTAGCGTGGATTTCCTCCGGGGTCTCTGGTTTGCACAGGCTAATGATGTATTGGCATGAGCTGGGCCTTGAGGTCCTCAGATGGCACATGAATCAGCTCAGATTACTCAGATGGCACATGAATCAGGTCGGGCACACTGGATAGGGCAGACAGAGCATGACACTGGCTGTGCCCTTATACTTCATAATTTGAGCCCAATTAATCTTGGCATTGTTGTCCAGAAATACGACAGATAACCTGCTTCAACCATACACTCAGGTACTTATGCCCAGTACAACAGTACAAGCACAGCCTCTCTACTCTTTACTTCCTGAGCCCGTCCATGTTCCCACAAGTTGTTGTCTACTGTTAGTGACAACTCGAATAGGCCTTCAAGAGAAGACACTGGGTCACAAGGAGCCAGCTTGTCCTTCAGTTCCTCGCTGAGATCATAGGAGTAGGCATTTCCTCCAGGGTCCATTGGGTACATCTTTCTGTAGCTGGAGGGGAGGATGGTAGGTGTTGGCTGACACAGCTCATGGCTGTGCCTTTACACTTCACAGTCTGAGTAGAATGAATCTTGGCATTACCATCCTGGAATATGACGGGATAACCTGTTTCAATCATACACTCAGGTACGCAGCTGACTTTGTTTTACCCCTCTAGTGGGTCCTGTATACTGTTGCTAAGCCTAAAACCTGACCAACTGAACCAAAATAAGATTATAACACTCCCACCAGAAGCTTGTACAGTGGCCACTTTGCCTCATTGGGGCATCACTTCATGCACTTCCCTTCTTACACTGATGTGCTAGGGTCAGTGTCACTACTGGTAGCATGAGGCGACACCTGGACCCTACATAAGTTGCTCCTTTATGCAAGGAGGAACAGGATGAGCACTGCCAGAACCCTACAAATGACCTCCAGTAGGCCAGTGGTGTGAATGTCTCTGACCAAACAATCAGAAACAGACTTCATGAGGGTGGCCTGAGGGCCCAACGTCCTCTAGTGGGCCCTGTGCTCACTGCCCTGCACCGTGGAGCTCGAATGGCATTTGCCATAGAAACCTGAACTGGCAGGTCCGCCACCTGCCCCCGTGTGTTTGAGAGCAGGTTCACCCTGAGAACATGTGACAGACGTGAACGGGTCTGGAGAAGCCGTGGAGAACGTAATGCTGCCTGTGACATCGTTCAGCATGACCAGTTTGGTGGTGAGTCAGTGATGGTCTGGGAAGGCATATCCATGGAGGGATGCACACAGACCTCTATAGGCTAGGAAACGGCACCATGACTGCCTTTAGGTATAGGGATGAAATCATTGGACCCATTGTCAGACCCTATACTGGTGCAGTGGGTCCTGGGTTCCTCCTAGTGCATGACAATGCCTGGCCTCATGTGGCGAGAGTATTCACGCAGTTCCTGGAGGATGAAGGAATTGATACCATTGCCTCACACTCGCCTGACCTAAATCCAATAGAACATTATGTTTTAGTCCATCCGACGCCGCCTGATTGCACCTCAGACTGTCCAGGAGCTCAGTGATGCCCTGGTCCAGATCTGGGAGGAGATCCCCCAGGACACCATCCATCATCGCACTGACATTGTCAGTCATGCATACAAGCACGTGGGGAGCATACAAACTACTGAGTACCATTTTGAGTTGCTGCAATAAAATTTCGGCAAAATGGACTAGCCTGGTGCATAATTTTTTTACTTTGATTTTCAGGGTGTCTTTGAATTCAGCCCTCTGTAGGTTGATAATTTTTATTTCCATCAAAAAATGTGGCATCCTTTTGTTCCTAACACATTACCCAGTCTATATCAAAATAGCTTGATTTTTTTTCCCATTGGGATCTGATGTGTTTTCAAAGTGTTCCTTTAATTTTTTTTTTAAAAAAGGTATGACAAATGGTCACTTTACTTAGGTATGCTAGGTAAGCTAATGAATTTAAAGTTTCTGCAAGTCATTTCTGCAAAACCCTTTTTTTCACATAAAACGTGACAAAATTATTATTTTAAAACGTAATTATTTTTCTTTTTAAGGTTTTCCTTACGTGAGTTGTGGTAATTAGAGATCCAATATGAAGTTACTCAAATTAGGTACACTATTGCGCCATGAAGACTGAAAACTGCCGCACATTTTACTGTTTATCCTGCACATGCGTACTTACTTTCTTTCCTTTTACCCTTTGCTCAGTCTTGAGTTCGCATGAGGCATTTCTCTCTATCACTTCATCTGTCAAATTGTTCTGAGTTTCCCTAGTCTCAAGAGTTCTCTCTTTCCTTTGTTCTTTCTATTTTTGCCTTTTTTATTTTCCTTTTGGCTTTACCTAGTAGTTAGTTTAGTTCCCCCTTCTCAATCAGTTGTTTATTCATTTTTTTGATGTAGCTCTAGTTACTTCCCCTTTGTTTCTTTCTCCTTCTTTTGGTGTATTTTTTTCTCATTTTAAAAATTTAATAATCAGTTGTCAATCCCAGTTTGCTTCACACTGTTCTCGCCACTACTCAGTGGCTCACTGTGATACAAAGTGGCTTTGCCCTCAGTGACAGGAGTCCTACACGGGCCAGCCTTCTGCCAGTGGTCACCGTTGTGACTGGATAGTATCTAAGTGAAGAGTGGTCTTTGACTTTTGCGCAGTTACTGCATAGTTTGTGTGTGTATGTGTGTGTGTGTGTGTGTGATCTTACCGAGACAGTCTTTGGGAGTCCTCTTTTTTTCTGATATATTGCCATCTGAAGATTTTGGATGGCATTGTCAAAGTATTGCAATGTCTTTGAAAAAAAAAATAATAAGAAAGACAAGTTAAAGTTTAGTAAAGAAATAAAACATCTGTGTACTTATAGTGAAGAAAATACTTCCAGAAACATACCTTGGTGTCATTTCTATTTTCTAGTTCTAGTTGTAAGATGTTCTTCATATGATCTACTATGGTCTTAGCGTCCTTTTCTGCTTCTTGCAAAACCTCCTAGAAGAAAAAAGACAATTTACGATTTAAAAACCCAATAATATTTTAGATTTGCCAGGAATTCCTTCTGTTAATTCTTGATAATAATTCTATAGGCTCAATAAAGACACCTCTGTGGCTCTGTCTAGTAAAGTTGCTGCCAAATGTGTAAAGATGTTTAAAAATGTTCCTCAGCCATTAAGCTCAGGTCTATTAACCCTTTAAAGTCTCAGATGTATTACAACCACAGGCTTTGTCGTTTAGTAACAGCATAGGCTCCCTGATGTGCAAAATTACACAGTGTTAACAACTTGCTTTCAGGTCTTTGGGCTAACTTACTGAAATGCACAAACAAGAAATATCTATATGTACTCACACACACACACACACACACACACAGAAAAGCACCTAATAAAACTCTCCTATATTTTAAATATCTCTATGTGCCTTGAATTATTCTCCAAGTGTTTTTATATTGGTTTTGTTGTTGTACATTTTTTAAAATTACAAAAAAGCCACAGCAGCTATTTGTGAAGGGGTCATTAGAGTTAGTTGAAAATGTTTTTGCTGATTGAACTAGTCAAGTCAAGTCGAGTCAAGAAGGTTTTATTGTCATTTCAACCATATACACACAGTACACAGTGAAACAAAACAACGTGCCTCCAGGACCATGGAGCAACACAAGAACAGAACAGACCAGAACATCACAAGACCACAAGTGCAGACAGGATGAAAGAGAGTGCAAGAAAAACACAAGACAACTGTACAAGAAAACATTTAGTACAATCAACAGTAGATACAGTACAGTCTGGATGAATACAGTATTTTGACAGATACTGTTTTCTAGCAGCAGAGGTAGACAGCAATAAATATCATTGTGTAAATACAGCAGCAGGACAGAGAATGTGCAGTCTGATGGCCTGAGGGAAGAAACTGTTCCCCATTCTGGCACTGGAGGCCCGTATGCTACGGAACCTTTTGCTAGACGGGAGGAGGGAGAAGAGTGTGTGTGAGTGGTGTGTGAGTGGTGTGTGAGGGGTGTGTGAGGGGTGAGTGGGGTCATCTACAATGCTGGTGGCTTTGTGGATGCAGCGTGAGGTGTAAATGTCTGTAACAGACAGGAGAGAGACCCCAATGATCTTCTCGGCTGTCCTCACAATCCTCTCTAGGGTCTTGCGGTCCGAAATGTTGCAATTCCCGTACCAGGCTGTGATGCAGCTGCAGAGAATGCTCTCTATGGTCCCTCTGTAGAACATGGTGAGGACGGGGGTGGAGGCGGTCATCGCGGGGTGAGTTGTGTCATCGGCGAACTTGGTGATGTGGTTAGAGCTGTGTGTTGCTGCACAGTCGTGGGTCAGCAGTGTGAAAAGCAGAGGGCCGAGCACACAGCCCTGGGGGGCCCCTGTGCTCAGCGCGGTGGTGGTGGAGATGTTGCTCCTGTTCCTGACTGCCTAAAGTCTCTCAGTCAGGAAGTCCAGGATCCAGTTGCAAAGGGAGATGTTTACATCCAGAAATCTCAGCTTCCCAGTCAGATGCTGATGAGTGATGGTACTGAATGCTGGACTGCAATCTATGACCAGGTTGGCGGAGCCACTATAGGTTGCAGCCTCCCTAAACATGTCCCGGCCAGTGTGATCAAAACAGACCTGAAGAGCAGAGATGGCACCTGGGGGCCAGATCTTTGTCTGCTTACGAACGGGGTTGGCATGTCTGACGAGCAGTCTGTACGCTGGTTGAGAGGGTGGCCTCACTGCAACTTTGGGTCTCATGACCGCACAATAGTTTGTAGAAAATCAACTTTTCTAGAGACACTGAGGAGTTTAAGATAAGATAAGATAAGATAAACCTTTATTAGTCCCACAAGTGGGAAATTTGCATTGCTACAGCAGAAAGTGAACAGAAAAAAATTACAAAATTAAGAGCAGCAATAAAAACAATAGAATAAAAGCTATATAACAGTATAATATAAAAAGCACACTATACAAATAATACAATACTATAAATATAGACAATTGTGTTTATGTAAATATATATGTGTAAATAAACTAGGGCATTAACAGAAAAGCCGACTTATCGACGCGTCGACGTCAGAGGCACAAGTTGACGCCCCCTGAGAGAAGTTGACGAGTCGTATGTTTTTTTCCTCTCTGTGTGCGCGCTTGTGTGCTCAGTGCAGTCTCTGCCTCTGATTGGCTCACGCTGACACGCGTTCCTTGACTTAACCTATCATTATAGTCACTTCATAAAAGGGGCGGGAACGTTGGCGCATGGAGGAGACACACACACACACACACACACTAACAGCACGGTGACCAGCACAATCTGCAAGTCGGTGTTAAAGTACATTAAAAGTACAGCATTATGCACGGCATCTGAAACAGCATCCGCTAGCTAACATGGGTGATGCTAGCACTGCAGGGAGTTCTCCAGTCCAGAGGAGCTGAGTGGCTGCCGCGGCTTAAGCTGTTCCCACTTTCTGTTGTGCTCTTAAATTTACCAGAAAATTCAAGGTATTAGCCTTTGTTTTGTTCAGTTTAATTGTCATGTTGACTGTTAATGTTACAGAGAACTTTAATACAAGTTGCTCATTGTTGGACCCCCGTGTTCCTCCGCTGCATCTGTGTGACGTCATCAAACGACTTGTGGACTCGACTTCGACTTTACTGACGGATAAGTCGACCTGAAAAAATCTGAAATCGTTATTGCCCTAATATAAACCTATATAAGTATGTGTATATGTACATAGTGGATATATATGTGTTGGAACACTGGATATATACACAAGCAGCAGGCATTGACAAACAATAATAACACACCAAGACAGATTGCACATCTTTCATCCCAAAAACTGCATGTGTTGCACCAGAAAACCACAACAAAATTGCACATTATACCAGAAATGTTGCACACAAGGGAAAATATTGCACTTATCAGTCCATGATGTTTGAATGTGTGTGTTTGTTTGTGCGTGTGGTCAACTGCAAGATATTTGTTGTACAGTCTGACAGCGGTTAGAAGGAAAGACCTCCTGAATCTCTCCTTCCCACCCTGTGGATGCAGCAGCCTGTCACTGAAGGAGCTGCTCAGTGCTGTCAGAGTCTCCTGCATGGGGTGGGAGATGTTCTCCAACAG
>JBBPCZ010017115.1:5000-14653 GCA_037974445.1 Brycinus macrolepidotus
AGTACATTTATTTTTATTTCTTAATGTAAATTCAAGTGGAAAAAAACATGGTGTGAGTGTGGGGGTGGGCAAAAAGGGTGTATGTGAGGGTAGGGTTGGTTGGAATGTATGTGTGTGTGTGAGGGTGGGGGTGGGTGGAAGGGGTGTGTGTGTGTGTGAACTTCTGGAACAGACTTACTTGTGATTGTAAATGGTTGTACGTAGTTCCATTTTTTAAAGATTTCTCAAAATATTACAATACTAATGTATGTGTAAGTGGAAGATTTCCAACATGTTTAATATGTATTATGTTTAAATTATAAAATTAATCTTTTCATTATATTGGCAAGGTTGTGTGTGAAAAAATGGATTTGAGACACTTGCATGTTATACCTTGTTTAAGGCTTTAAAGAATACAGAGAACTCTGTGTTCTAAGGGTTAATAAGATTCTATTAATGTCTATGTCAGTTGTCACAAAAGGCTTAAGTAGGGCTTACAGATGCTGGCAGATGTCCTAAATGCTGCTTTAGTCATTTGTCTGTTCAGATGTCCCCCCTATAGCTTGGAGTAAGATTAAAATAAAAATAAATAGTTCACAGAGAATACTAGGGAAATAATCTCTGAAGGCTTTTATGTAAACCAGTTATTGTTCATTAATTATGAAATATCAGTTTGTTATCCTCATTGTGGAACTCTATATCTCCATTCCATGTGTGGTCTATTCTCATGACATCAGAACAAGTAGACAAATGTCAGAAGTGTGGATTCAGACCTGTTGATACAAAAGTTAAGTGAAAAAGAAAGTTAAATAAAAATAAATAGAATTTTAAGAACTATGCATGAATTCTGTAATTACACTTAATAGTATACCAAAAAAAAAAAGGTATTTCAAAGGCACAGGGTTGAAAGCAATCTCAGCCTGCATCATGTAATAAATAAATAGATTCATAAAGAAATAAATAAATAAAGATCCTTGTTACTTGGCATGCAGCACCTCTTGGGGCGCCTACAGTGTGTGTGCTTGCAAACATGAAACCCAGACTTCGTCCTCTCTCCACCCACGGGCCCCTCGTACTTACCCCCCCTCCCCCGAGAGTTCTCTGTGTCCGCACGCTGGATTATCTGCAGGAGCTCACCACCGAGATCCACTCGCCTCTCGGCTATTGGCTCCATCCAGTGCTGTGAAGACACTGTTAACCCACTGCCACTGCAGATAAGGGAGCCACCAGGGGAGATAAGAGGAGGCCGAAGGAGAAAAAAAGGACATTGGGCCTCAGAAAACTGCAAACGATGAGACGAGTAGGTGCCCCCCCCCCCCCCAAGTGCTGGGGTCAAGCTCTCATTCAGGTCAGCAACGCACATCACGCAAATCACCCGTGTGTGAGTTTGCGACAGGTGGAGATGGGACGAGTTTGGTATGGGCGGAAATCTATTTGCCAGTGGATGTGGCAGGTGAACATTTCCACATTATTGCTGAATCCCCTGACAGTTTTTCTAATAATTGCTTTTCAAAATTGCTGTCTTTTACTGCGTGACATCGTTTATAAACCAGGCCGAATCAAAAGCGGGGGGGAAATTGCTCATGAAATGATGACAGGCCAGCCCGCAGGACACGTCGTGAAAGATGTTTTGTTGGAGTCACTGAAAATAAAGAGTACATTTCAAGCAAATAATTTGATGTTTTATCGCCGTCCTCGTCAAGTCTGGTCACTTCAGGGCAATAAGGACAGAGGAGATCCAGCTAAATTAAGATTTTGTCTTCCTTTGTCAAATTCATACCTACTTTTTCAAGCCTTGTGGAAGCAATTAAGATGACAGTCAGTGATTTGCTGCCAACGTTCAACCTTTGAATGTAAAATACTATCATTTTGCAATACTTTTAAAGTGTTATTGCATTCAAATTCAGAATTTTGGATTCAGAACTTTGTTTTTTTTTTTTCAGTAATCATTTATGTAGTCCAAGATGCACTGAAGTTCTCTTAGCTAGGCGCCAGAAGGTATCTTATAATGAATTGCACAAAGTCTCAAAATTCAGCCCTTATTTAGTATTTGAGGTTTTCGTTTGGTGTGAAATGGTTCACTGTAGAAAAAAACCTGAAAGATCCTGTTCTACTTTAAAAAAGAAAGTTACAAAAAAGTTCACTTTCCACACCGTTCCTCGCCAAGATTCAGTGCAGCATCAAGTGAGAAATCACTTGTATAAAATGAGCTGCGACTTCTTAAGGTTAAACACGGCTATCACGCCTGATATTCCTGAAAGTCTATCATAGCTTATAGCAGCCCATATGCTGAGGGTTATGCAACGAGAGCTGGAGCCATGGCGTGGAATCCTCATTGATGTGGAAGTAGGTGGGCGAAGCCTGGAGGACGCCTTTGGCAACAGAAATCAAAGCTGTAATATGTTTGACCACAGGCTGCTGAGTGACGCTTCCCTAACACATGTGGAGCCGAACCAAACGAGCACGAGCACTGGCCTGTACGTCTCTCTAGCTTTTGAATGCCAGACATACAGTCTGAGCCCATTTTGTAAACTTGATCTGAGTGATCTTTAGAACGGGTGTAGCGATGCCCAATTAGCCTTCTGCTGGTTTTTTAGGTCATTTAAAGTCTTGGTTGGGACCATCGTCTATAAATAACAGCGTGGGCCATTTAACACAAAATACAATATCAAATCTATTAGTATTTAATTTGTCTACTTCTATTTCTCCAATCTTAAACCCAACCACTTAAAGCAGTTTCCTCCGCTCCTAAAGCTCTGTCTGGGGGTGCAACCAATAAAGCAAGTGGTCATTTTTATTTGAAAAAATTCAGCACATGTCGGTTCATCACATATTTTAGTAGATCAAATGACATTTTGCATCAGTTTCACTGCCTTCAAATGACTATAATTTTGGGTCAGAAATTAGAAAGGGAGGGGTACTGGGGAGCTGGCATCCAAGCAAATGGGCCTAGCCCCCCTAAGCCACTCTGTAACTATGCCTTAATACAGAAATTCAGATTGTGTAACTAATGTGTGTAACTCAATCTGGACTTTTACCAAAGAAGCCAGTGCACATTTTTTGTCGAGTCAAGCCAAGTCAGGTTTATTTTCGTAGCTCAGTATCGTACACAAAGGTCATTCAATATTAATAAATCAGGCAGCATATAAGAAGTAAAAAAGTAAAAAAGAATAAAAGAGGTAAAAGAAATACAAGAATGAATAGAAAATGAACAAAGGAATTGAAAGTGTGATTTTTTGGGGAGAAAAGGTGCAAGGATGTAATAACTCAGCACGTTTAGATTCATCCCATATTTTAATATGGGGCAGCTGGTAGCCCAGTGGTTAGGGCGTTCGCCCTGCGATCAGGAAGTTGTGGGTTCGATTCCCAAGACCGCAAGGCAGCCCTGAGGTACCCTTGAGCAAGGTACCGTCCCCCCAACACTGCTCCCCAGGCGCCAAGTTCCTGGCTGCCCGCTGCTTCAATTGGTGAATGGGTTAAATGCAGAGGAAGAATTTTGTGCTGTTCACACTGTGTGCTGTGGTGTGTTCACGTATGACCGAATGATCACTATCACTTAATAGATAAAATGACATTTTGTATCATTTTCACTGACATCAAAAGTCAGAAATTGGGAAGGGAGGTGGGCTGGCTTCCAAGTAAATGGGCCTAATTCCCTCTGGGCTACAGCGTAACAATGCCTTAATACAGAAATTGAGATTGTGTAGCTAATGTCTAATGAAGTTAGTTTTCTACACAGGTCAGAGATTGCATTGTAATCATGCGAACAGCCTAGCATAGCATATTCTATGCTGGTGATCTAGTGGTTAGGGCGTTGGCCCTGTGATCAGAAAGTCATGGGTTCATTTCCCAGGACTGCTAGGCACCTCTGAGGTATCTTTGAGCAAGGTACCGTCCCCACACTCTGCTCCCCGGGCGCTGTGTTTCTGGCTGCCCGCTGCTTCACTTGGTGAATGGGTTAAGTGCAGAGGAAGAATTTCGTGCTGTTCACACTGTGTGCTGTGGTGAATTCACATATGACAGAATGGTCACTTCACATTTTACAAATTCAAAGCTGTTTCTAGCCTGCCCAGTTTTCGGTTACCGACACCAACACAGTCCAGCTTGAAAGTTTTTATCAATTATGGGTTGCAAATTTAAACTTATTAAATATTGCTTTGAATGGAATTTTTGCTGGAATTTCTAGCTTGCATTTCCTGCCCTACACTTTTAGTGTGTTCTCTGCTTTAACTTTGAAATGGTTTATTAATCAGCTGATTAATTAATTAATCAGGTGTGCAAGGAGCATGGAAATCTCTAAAATGTGCAGAACGAGGAGTTGGGGAATCTCAGGAGCAGGCATGGGAAACACCACTCGAAAGCTAATCTGATCTTATCAACCATAGCTATGAAAGAAGACATTGATGGGAGGAGCATGGACAGGATCAATGGCAGAACTGTCTAAAAGGATGATCCCTTTGCGGCATGTCAGCTAAGCCATTTCTTTTCAATCTGAAAATACATGGCTTCCGTTGTTCACTTTAGGCGATTCGGACATGCCGTGCGATTTGTTGCCAAGGAAAAAGATTTGCCCGCTATACGTCTGGCTTAATGTATCAGTGGACCAAATCAATTGCAAAGGGTAGCCACCAAACCTTCATGCACTGTGTCATCGTCCCTGAAGCTGCTGGAATTATTAATCTCCTTCGTTTTTCATAAAAGGTCCCTTTGGAAATGCCATGTCACCATGATTGCTTCCATTTTTCCTCCTCTTTTTTTCCACCATGCCTTCACGTTCCTTCTACTCCTCTTCATTACTCTGGACAAGAGTTTGGTTCACATCATGATAATCCATGCTCTGTGAACCTTCCTCAACTTTGACTTGGCTGCTTTTTGTCTGCATAGTGTTTATGACTGATGTAGTAAATAATTTTAGTCTAGCGCTACCCTAACCCTTACAGCACATGTGACACGGATCCGTACCGGCAGCACAACAAATGGTAAATTGTCACCATACGAAAAAACAACTCCTAAAATGGAAGTTCCCCTAGTTTGTGTTGAGTTCGGGCATCATTCTGAGCTTTCTTTGGTGGTCTTATGTCATGTAGAACCAAAGTTATTGTCATTTAAAAACATGTAATAATAATAACTGAGGTTTGAAAATAAATAAATACTGAGGTTTGAAAATTGGCATTACATTTGAAATTGGCAAGATCTTTGAGCAACCAAGTGATGATGCACCAACTGAAAGAGCAGCAAACGGCGAGCGTGTACGAGAGTAAACACCTGTTTTAGAGTGCTTAAGACCATTTTTATTTGTTGAAATCAGTTTTTACCAAAGCGTTCTGAGTTCTAAGCGTTAAAGGCCTCATTTTTGACAGATCAAACCTTGAATCCAGTTTTCTGGGATGGATATTGTTATCACCGGTATGGGTGGCCAATAAGATCCAGAAACAATGAAGTCCTGATAATGCAGTTGCCTTCTATGCATCCTAAGTTACCCAACTGAAAACATTGATTCTCCACTGACCTCAGAACTGACCATAGACTTTATTGCCTACTTTGTTTAGTCTACTCAAAGCGACAATGGTCTCCTGAGGTCCTCAGGTATGCAAAACACACACTTGCACTAACTGCTCACATTTGGCTACAAGCGAGTTAAATGTGATTCACTTCATTTAAAAATTAAATTAATAATGAAATATATGTTGTGATTTTTTCCACTATGCCCCTGATATCTGGATATTTGGAGGCCTGTGCGGTTCTTCATTTTCATCTAAATGACTTCATGAACCGCCCTGAGGACGATCGATTCATCTATATCACACATTCTCTTGCATGGTGAGAAGTTCCACAGCAATTAGCATTTGAAGAGCGAGCTTGATGGTGGGCCTGAGGAAATAGGCATCCAACGGAAAGCTTGGCTCAAGCATTAGCATCACCCTGACTGCACTATTGGTGATGCAAAACTGAAAGTTCAACCGTGAGATCAAACCAAGGTTCTCACAGCACGCATGTATTGGGTTTGCGACCTGGTTGGATTTTTGGCTTCTTCATACAGAAACTATTCAGAGTTACTTATCAGAGTGCTGCTGGCTGTGGCTGAATCTCAGTCTGCTCTCTCACAACTGTGTGAGAAAGTTACAGCATTTCATGGGAAAAAAGTGCTTATGAAAGTTTCACATATAATAATTATAATAATAATTATACTATACCGTTCAAAAGACTGGAATCAATATTTTTTGATAACATAAAAATCTATTTGGTTGTGGAAAAAAATAAGTGTAATATGGTAGTCTTGTGCAATTTTACTGCTTCAGAAAATTAATAATAAATCAGAAAAAAAAAACAAGAAAAAAAGTCATTTAAAAAGTCCATAATGATAAACAAGAGCTGCAGATAATTCCATAATCACTGAAAAAGCTGTAAATTAATGTCCAGAATGCCTTGCATTTCAAAAGTGGTCAATAAATCTCAAGGCAAAAATAACTGTGAATTAATAATTAAGGAATAAATGGTTTTAATTAAAAAAATCATGATTTTTATCAATAGATATATGTAAACATTCTTAATATTTCACTAACCAAAGCAATGTAAATGATTTTTTAAAAGTTGATTTGATTAAAAACAAAAACAAAAGTAAAAATTATTTTTTAGGCATTCAAGTGAATCCAAACTTCAGAACTTTGTTTTTTTTTTATTTTTAAACACGTTAAAGTTCATTTGCATTTTTTTTTTCTGGTTCATTTTAGGGCATTTCTATTGGTCCACTCATCAAGAATATTTTTCCATAGATTATAAAGGGTAGCTGGTGTTTTCAAATGATGCAAAAATAAAAGTGAAAGTGGAGATGCATTAACTTGGGAACTCCTTTCTCATAACTTCCCTTGTTGTCTCACCTGAGGTATGAAAATTTTTCTTAGCAATGCTATATGGGGGTGTTTTATTTTATGAACCTGGGGTGAGCTTCTTCACACAGTGTCAACTAAACAAAGCCGACTGTCCGGCTTTTCGTAAACACAGGTGACTGAACGGCATTCTCAAGCTGAATGATCGCCTTCATAATAGTATAAATCAATAAACGATGACAGATGGACAACTGCTGGCCCTCCAAACACACGCAGAGGATTGGTGTTTAGAGAACATGTGCCTAGGGAGAATAACCACACACTCTTTCCCAGGCTCTCGGCAGAACAAAAGGACACGGCGGTCATGAAATATGCATGGAGCAGTTAACCTCAGAGCACCGGCGGGCACTTTCTCAGGCAGGTCAAGGCTTAAGTGGGAGACGTGAGCCGGTGTTTGTGCAGCAGACTGCGGCTGGATTAGCCATGAGCTCTGCCGAAGGCCCGCAGGGGGTGTAGGCCCATGTGCTAGCCTAGCCAGCATGAGCCTGCATTTCCTGAGCTGACTCTGTTGGACTTTCACAGCCCAGCCCACAGCAAAGGTGAAGAACCTGCACCTTTGTAGAACTATCACACAATGAAGGTCATTTTTTGCTGTAAATTTATTTTATTTTGGGTCTTAGAAACAAACAAAAAAAACACAAGATCTTTGAACCTGGAAGAACTTTCAGGATAGTCTAAGCCCACAAGTGGGTGGGAAAAAAACCCGCAGAATGAGGGGGTCCGGAGAGTGGCTTAACGAAAGATCAACAAGCGGCGAATGCGTAGGAGAGCAAACACCGGTTTTAGACTGTTTTACACTGTTTATATTTGTTGAAATTAGATTCTACTAAAACACTAAGGGTTCTAAGGGTTAAATTAACTTAAAATTCAATTCAATTCAATTCAATTTTATTTATACAGCGTTTTTTACAACCAAGTTGTCACAAAGCAGCTTTTCAGAATAGAGGTCTGAGCCCCTAGTGAGTAAGCCAAAGGTGACAGAGGCGAGGAAAAACTCCCTCAGCTAGTGGAAGAAACCTCGTGAGGAACCAAGACTCAAAAGGGGAACCGATCCTCCTCAGGTCGACCCAGAGAGAAAGTAATGAGAGTCTTTATGTCCTTATGGGCAAACAGTGAAGGATCAGTCCATGACACTTTAAGGGGATAAATAACAAGAGATACTTTGATAACTTTATTGTATAGTCAGCAGGTCGACTCAGGGGCTCATTTCACTACATGTTGTAGTATAACTGTGTATGTGACAAATAAAGAATCTTGAATCTTGGACCTTGAGTCTTGAATCGTAAGTCACAGGACCTTGGAATCTCCTTGCATCCAGAAATGTTCTTGTCTTGGATTTAAAACTAAAGAAAAAATATATATTTATATTCTATACTAATAAAAAACTTCAATTTTGGTGTTTTCCATACCTGGTTCAGCTCACCTATGGTGAGTTTCCCAAAAATGGTCAAAGGAACAAACTAACAAGTTTGAACTTTGAGTCATTTTTGTATTTTTCCTAAAAATAAGGTTATACATTAAAAACAACAATACAAAGAGGCATTTATCAACTTTAGCATTTTAAACTATCTAAATGTCATTTTTGTCCATTAATTGAATAGTTATTGTCATTATTTTATTTACATAATGATACTGTATAGATAACTCATTATTATTATTATTATTATTATTATTATTATTATTATTATTATTATTATTATTACTATTTGTGTACTTTTTGCATTCAAATTAACACCAAAATTTTGCAGGCAAAATTCAAATAAAGAAGTGCTTTATTAAATAACAAACAGATTGTATAAGTCATTAAATTACAAGCACATTTATGTTGTGCTTTAGTTCAGAAGGCTTTCCAGAAACACTCGCTAATTAATGAACATTCCTAGGATCAAATTTATGAAGATTTTTGGAAACAGATCCCTATTAATTGCCAAGTGAGTGTGTTTAATTAGGGCACTGCAAAAACACAAGCAAGAGAAATAATCTTACATCCCACCAATATATGTATTACTTCTCATTTTCAGATTGCTCTTAGAATATAATACTGTTTTATTTATTTCTGGACATTTTTGACATAAATTCAGCAAGTTAAAAAATAAAAACACTTTAGACCTTCTGTATTGAGCTTCTATTTGGATAGTACTCTCACCCCCGATTCCACAACCATAGCTAATCTATAGACTGTGAAGTAGTTTATAAAGTATATGGTGATTCTAAGCAGTTTGAAGGTCAGGATTTAGTTGGGGTTAGCTTTAGGACCAGGTTCTGGTTAGATTCACATTTTTGTTTGAGGAAACTAAAAACAAATTAAAGTGAATTTAATAAATATTTAACTGTACAGGCTGGTACTGTCGTCCATGTAACCAATAAAAAAATACCGTAATCACAGAACACAAACAATTATTTAATAATAATAATAATAATAATAATAATAATACATTTTAATTGAAAAGTGCCTTTCAAAACACTCAAGGACACTGTACACAACAAAATGATAAAAAGATCAAGCATAAGAGCAGACAATTCACTGAATCTACATAAAACAATCCAAAATAATATGGCAGAGTGGGGAAGATTATGTTGAATAAGCTATTTTGAACAGGTGAGTTTTGAGCCTAGATTTAAAAAGAGCAAAAGAAGTGATGGTTTTTATGTCAGGAGGTAGTGAATTCCAAAGCCCAGGAGCAGGACGGGGGGAAGGGCAAGACGGGGGAAAGGGACAGAGAGAGAAAGAGAGGAGGAGGATCTGAGGCAGCGAGATGGAGTGGTGATCTGAACCAAATCAGACAA
>JBBPCZ010017135.1:0-14652 GCA_037974445.1 Brycinus macrolepidotus
TTTTCGCGGCGACCTGGAACGGATTACACGATTTCTCATAGAAGTCTACGGGAAATTGTGTTTCGCACAACGAACTCACCGCATAACAAACGCGCCGCTGGAACGGATTGCGTTTGTTATGCGGGGTACCACTGTACAGACAGCATTCAGAAATGGGACATTGTGGGGTAGCTGTTGGCCTGGTGGTTAGGGAATTGCCTCTGTGTTCGTAAGGTCGTGGGTTTGAATCACCACTGAAGTACCCTTGAGCAGGGTATCATCCCCACACACTGCTTTCTGGGTACTGCACCGGCGGCTACCTACTGTGCTGTGGTGTGTTCACAAGTGACTATAAGGGCCACTTTACTTTATATTTTAATACCAAGTGTAAACAGGGCCAGAAAGACAGAGCTCTGTCATATCTGCCAGTGTCCTTGGTTTACTGCTGATGTAGCCTCACTACACGACATGACGGAGGTTCTAAACCCAGCGGTCAGGCCTGTCAAAGGGAGTGATAAGGAGAAAGTCCTCCTCATCATCCCTTTTGACCTCTGACCTCAAAAGGCTTTTGGCTCTTGTGGTGCAGTGTCTGTGAACCTCCGGTGCCACTGATTGAAAGGCTGGTGCCCCTCTGCATGAGTTGTAAACTGTGTGAAAGGATGGATGGCGCGGGGGAGGGGCGTGTTTATACGCAGAGCGGATGTTTGGATTGTTCGAAAGAGAGAGAGCTTGACACCCTTGACAGCTCTGTTCAGTGTTATTGGCATGCTTAATTGGGAAGATAAAAGCCTTCTTTCTGCCCTGTTTATGGTCGTTGTTTGACAGTCATCATTTTCATCTCATTTTTTTTCTGCTTTATGACTCACAGCCTTTGATGATCCTAGACATTGTTTTCTCAATCAAAAACATAAAGATTCAGACAGAGGTTACTAAGGCTGGTTTGAAGTACAGTCTTAAAAACCAAATGCTCGCAAACGGACATGTTGAGATTCTTTAATCTTCACACACTCACACTCTCACTCCTCATAGAACCATCTACTGAAAGAGACCCAAAAGTGGTTCTTCTGTGGCATCACTCCAAGGACCTTTAATTTAATGTTCAAAGAAATTAGACATAACGCTCTGTT
The DNA here is from genome assembly GCA_037974445.1 of Brycinus macrolepidotus. Taxonomy (NCBI): domain Eukaryota; kingdom Metazoa; phylum Chordata; class Actinopteri; order Characiformes; family Alestidae; genus Brycinus; species Brycinus macrolepidotus. The sequence goes on from JBBPCZ010017135.1 coordinate 1,107, forward strand.
CCAATTAAGGGTTTTACCTAGAACATTAAGACAAGAACTAGTGTGTAGATTCTTTGTCCATTTGAGCTTAACATTTTACAATATGGAAGTTGCTTATGTTTTATTGGTCCCGACAGTCAGCTGTGAAAGTCAAAGTCTTTCTCTTTTTTTCCTCCTCTTTTAAATTCATTTAAAGCCTTCAAATACCGTGTACTCACTGCAAAATACCCCAAAAGGCCAGTGTTTCACTTGTGAAGTGGGGATGTTCCTTTGAAATATGAGCATGTTATGCAACTTGTTTATCCCCAGAGGACATTGTACCCTGTTTTAAAGTTTTCCTTTTTTTTCCATTTTTTTTCTTTTTGCTTTATTTTAAAAAATGTGGCCAATTTAATATCAGTAAGCACCCTTTCTGATCATAGAAAATCCAGAAGCAGCCAGAGCACCTATTGAAGATTTAGGATTGTTTAAATAAAATATGAAGATCCAAAGGAATAATTGGATAAAAGAGAGGGGGAAAGAACTGAGAAAGAAGAAAGAGGACTTAAAGGGGATTTCCATTACTTTTTTTCTTTATATGTTTTTGTATGAGAGTAACAAAGCACAAAATGTTTAGTTTTGGGGGAGAACCCCCTCTTTACCAGTTTGAGAGAATATCCAGAGTGAGTGTTTCTTTACCAGATGTGTGCCTCTGTCCTTTTCCTTTCTCTGTGGCCTGCCTGGTCCTCATTTTTCATAATTCAGCTCCAGTTCTCTGATGGAGTGCCAGCTTTTGCTTCTTAGATATCTATGGAAACTGAAGTAGCTTAGCGTCAAGCTCTTGCAATTACTGCTTGAACAAAAAGGCTGACGGAAAACAGCAATGGGGGCCCCTATGTGGAGGATAAGCTTACCCTCACTGTCTGTCTGTCTCTTTCTCACTCTGTTTCTCTGTCACTCTCTCTCTCAGGTTGTATTTTTTTTTTAAACACACTCCTAAAAAATGAAGGTGCTAAAAAGTTTTTTATGCCTACTTTTGATTCCCCAAAAAACATTTAAAGAACATTGATCGTTCTTTTAAGACCCACTTTTCATTTTCTGAAGAATCTTTTTTGCTGGACTGCACATGTACACAAATACTGTTACTGATTCAATGACATTAGTGAAATGTGAATACTCATCCTGAAGCAAACATCAAGTGACACTGTACACCTATTTAAATAAAGCTGTGTCATTGCACCATTGAGCATCCTTCTCTGCCATATAAATATGAAGGGCTGACGCATAAACAATGAAAGAAAGCAGAAAACTCATTCATCGAATCGGGTTATGGATCAGAACAAGAAGCTCTTCCCAGTACTGGGTGCAGTAACACACCCAAGAGAACTACTTTGAGTTCCAGCTCTGTCTGACTTCTGACGAATTCTCACCTTGCTATGGCAGCAGTGTTTATCAGTTATGCATGATTCCAGGTGTGGAGAACGTTGTCAAGACTAGTGTTTTCTGTTTTCACTTTATAAAGAGTTAGCTGGCTCAGAAGCTTTGAGGCTATAGTTTTAGCTTTACTTGGATCTATACTAGCAGCTAGCGAGTAAGAGATAATAGTAAATTTGCTTGACTTTACCCATGATTCTGAGTGACCATCGATGTGTATCTGTGAGTGTTATTCTGTTTATTCTTAACACTACAGTGGTTACAGCACATCAGGCTCAAATTATTAAATACAAACCATAGATTTGTCCCTCTTTCACAGCATAAAATAAAGTCACTGATGTTTGGGCTGGTAAGTAACTTCAGTTGTGCTGAAATTATGCTCCTCTAGTTACACGTAATGTATCGACTCCAAATCAAGGTTATATGAAATATTTAGTAAACATCCTACCCATTTGCATTGTTCTTCGTATTGTTGTTATTGCTATTACTAGCAGCATAATTTGTAAAGTGATTGAGAAGTGTCTTGAACAATCCAAGAGGGCATCCATCAGACTCCAGGCAGGTGGACTAAAGTGTTATTTTGCCACTCTGCACATAATGCAAGAGTATATCCTGTACTGTGGACATCTGAGCCAGAGTAAGCACTATGAGTAGAGGTAGGATTTGAAATGGCTTGGGTGATAATATTTGAGGAATGAGCTGAAAACTGAACTGTACTCTCCATATGTGCAAAAGGATGAAGGCTAATTTGCACACCCTCCCCAAACTCCCAAAAACACCCCCAAGTCTTTTTCAGCTGGCCTCCAGATGACTGCATGCTAAAGAGGGTTTGGCTTTGGGGGGTGGGTGGGGGAGCGGGGGGGAGGGGGGGGGGCTTGGTGCAGTTTGTCTATTAATAACAATCATAACTTTTAAACTAGCTTGACTTCACTCATCTGTCACCAGTGGTATTGCAGACTTTAAGCAAGTCTCTGAGTTTGTTTGTGCTCGTCTGGGCACGAGGCGGAGGTCTGCATGCTCAGGAGGAGTGCTGAAAGCTGCTGGCTGCTTTTCGTAGGCTGCCGGAAGGGTTGGTTTGTGTGTTTCTGTCAGGTTGTGATGGAGCCACATTGCTGTGAACCTTATTTTTCTGCACTACCACTGCAGAAAGAGGGTTTCTGGTCATGTTAGGGAAGGTGGCTATAGGGGGGAGGATATGCTGTGGGGAATCCTGTAGGGCTTTCTAGGCCATAAGGATTTCTGTGAACTTAAAAAACTAATTTCTGGCTAATATTTTTTTTTTTTTTTATAATAGTGACCATTTCACCAACTGTTTTTTTTCTGTTACTTTTTAAATATTTGTTTTCTAACTTTGTACTACATTTTTATATATAGGCTCATTGCTGTTTTACCCTATATGGTGATTATTGTGAAAATAATAAAATTGCGATGTTTGATTTTTGCAGGTCGCCAACCCTTTATGTACTGTACACGTGAATACCATGAGTCAGACTGATGTCAGCTGAAAATGAAAGCACATACTCGCACTGAGTGAGGTCTAGTTGATGGCTATGTATTTCCTCCTGAGGGTTAGTAGAGTTTTAGGGTAGTTTGAGCATAATGGCCTATTTTTAGATGCTCATCATAGATAAAGTGCTTCAGTTCAAAATAGCCCTTTTTAAAGCTTAAAGAAAAATATTGGATCAGTGTCTTCCGATAATCACACCTTCAGTATTGGTATTTGTATCTGAAGGTGTCATACATGTTAAAACTGTTTTTAAACTGGTTAGGAAATTTTCCAAATTTAAAATTACACTACTGATGAGCGACATTTTGTCTACATGTGTAATTGTTTTAGAGTGTGTTTGTTTTGATTTTTTTTGTCGTTTTAATTTGTTGCCTGTATGCACAAGCTGTATGCAAAATTCTTTATTCTCTATCGAGAGAGAGAGTTCTTCTGTTCCTTTTGCTCACTGGATCGATCTCAGCACCGATAGTGACCTCATTAAAACGAGACTGAATATCAGCCAGATATTGAGTGTCAGCCACACATGACCGATCCACAAATATGCAAATTTGCATGACCCTGAGCATGTGAAATCTGGTGACTTCCCTCGGGTGAACACAATTTCCAATTTTCTTCATGACATTCCAGTAAGAACAACATTGATTGCATGTTCCAGTATGTGAATATATTATATAGATATAGTCAATGATTGCAGCTAGAGAAACGATGTTAAAAACACAATAGACGAACGAAGCTCTGGAAATGAGAGATAGGTAAAGTATTTCTTCAGTAGAGGGAGATTGAGAGTAGGATGATTTTTTTGTGGGTTTTTTAAGCCAGTGATTCACGCTTCTATGTTTGCAGTCGTTGAAATGATGCAGTTCTACACTAAGCTTATCCTGAGTCAGTGTTTTTGAGATGATAGAGGCATGCGTTTCCAAAGTTTCTGTGGGAAGTCCCACTGAGGCCAAGGCTTTATCTTCAAACCTTAGTTCAGGCTTGCAAAGTACACTAGACAAAATCATTCTGATTTTGTATTGGTTTTACAGTCAGCAGAATCCAGCTTATTGAGGAACCTTTGTTAGTGAATAGCTCAGCCATTTTCAAAACTTCACATATACTAGGGCTTTCCCTGTTGTTTGTTAGTAAATGTTAGTACCAGTTTTTGATGATTGAATAATATCAGTTCAAGTAATCAGGTAACAGACACTAAACAATAAAAATGGATTTGACTGAACAGTAACAATATAGTCCACTATATTTTCCAGGGAAAAGACATGCATTCAACCCTTCAGAAATAATTTATTAAAATACATAAATATTTTATTTATGGATTTGGAATTTCTGGACCTATTAGATGAGCATATTGTTGTGGCTGATATCAGTTACCAATAAGCTCCAATTGTAGTCCATCAGGTTTCTTACTGTAAAATAGACCAGTAGTTTAATAATTTTACTAGATGAATGATTTAATCATTTCTGAGTTTGATTGAAGTTTGTGTAATCAAGACGCTCTTCCTCTCTGTTTTTCTCGTTCCTATTTATCTATCTACCTACCCCCCTTTCTCTCCAGGTGATACTTCTGCTCTTAAAGACTTGGGAAGGACTCTGGTGCTGCACAGGAGGACAGTGATGCCCTATGCTGCCTACGCGCGGAAGCACAAAGGCCCCAGCGATGAGAAAGAAGTAGAGCAGTATGGCAGCCTGGTGGGCCAGACATGTGCAGAAAGGATTCTACTCTACCGGGCCTAATGCATTGCATCACCCAGTTCCTCAGCTGTCTTTACTCTGTCCTCTAAGAAAAAATATTTGGTCTGATCGTCACGCTTCTTGCTTTTCTGCCTTTATCTTCCACGCAATGCCGTCTGTCTTCCTCCATTTCTGGGTCTGTCTCCTCAGTTTTCCCTCTCCGTGTTGTTTTCTTTCTGTATGTCTGGTAGAGCTTTTTCAGTTTTCAGCCACTGTTAGAGTATATAAATGATTTTCTGAGGTTACAGGCTTGAGAGAAATCTGAGAAAAGAAATATATATATATATATATATCTCAAATTGTTGGCTAAAAATATTACATTGGAATACATACAAATAAACAATGTGTTGTGGTTTTGTCTATCAGTGTGTTAGCCAAACATCATCTTGAGGAAGCCCAGTAATAAGTGTGATTGCCTCAGCAATCACACTACTGTTTTATTTTTAATATTATTCTTTTTATATCTGAATTTGGCACCTCTTCCCCTCCTACAGTTTTTGAAATATGGGCATGGTTCTGATGTCAAAAGCGCCTCACTCTGAATCAGATCACAGTGTCTCCCAACACTGGTTTTACAACGCAATCATACTTCACATTTTCTTGCAGAAATCCATCTAGTTACACTTGCTGTCCAATAACAAGTATAATAATCAATCCTTCCAGGCAGTTGTTGTTGATAAAATGTAACACATCCATGCAATTGCAAAACTTAACCAAGTTATTATTTAGGAAAAATTGTTTCTGTATTTCTGTTTATTTGTATTTATTCAATTTTTAATAGTATTTTTACTGTCCGAAACAGGCATCCCTTTTGAAATCATATTTTGGGTGACCAAAACTTTCGCACAATACTGTGTATAAATACAAAGCTTTTGTCTCACTTGTTCACGAGACAAGGCTTCCATGTCTAAAAACCCTCACCATCAGCCCTCCCAATATTGCTGCCCAAATTTTATAGCCATGTGATCACACTTATGCTAATACAGAGTGGAACATCTCAGTAAGTATTAAGATTTGTTTATCGTTGAGAAGCAGAACTTTTTTTTTTTTTTTAATGTGAGCATGTTAGATATGGCCTCAGATTAGGGGTGTAAACTCCAGAGAACTCCAGTATTTTTCAGTTTAATATCTATCTTGCATATTTTTCACACGTTTTTGACACATCTCCTTGTACTTAACCAAACTGAGACACCTTCACACTAGCTTTTATTAACAATTAGATAAATTGTGTAGTAATCAGTGCTACTGATTCAGCAGATCTAAATTAAGTAATAAAAACTTTAACTGTAGCAATGTACAAGTGTAGGCTCTACGCTGGGCTGGGCAACAACAATGTGGAGACCATGAGTGAACCATCAGCAACCAAGGGCAGGTCTGCTAACCGAAGACGAAGAAAACTTGTGGAAAAATTGTGGAACAACTTTACTAATCATTGATCAGCCCAGTGCTACAGATGGCTGCACTACATAATACCACTGATCCTTATGTGGTGCTTGACATGTCGCTGATTAGTCATGTTTAGCCAGTTTATGAGGACCTTGTGGCATGTGTGTGTTTGTATCCTCTAATGGTTCAGAACCAACGTCACAAAGGAGCACCCATGCAAATGCAAATGCTACTTCACATTGATGACTGACTTTTCAATGAACTCAAGACTTGTCCAAGTAATATTTGCAATTAAATCTGCTACCTTTTTGTTCCTCATATAATTATAGCTTCAGTGTGTTTCTTTTGATGTTGTTCTATAAATTATTTTTTCCTAAAAAAAAAAAAAAAAAAAAACTGATTTCATGAAACTTGAAAATGTACTTTTCTCTGAACTAAAATGCAACAGAACCAACATGTCATAATGCAGTGTGCTTACAAGATATGTCTGAAGGTTTGTAGACACCTCATCCAACACTGTCTTAAATTAAGGCTATTTATAGGGGATTTGTTTCTCCTTTCGGAAAGACTTTGCAACATATGTTGGAGCATTGTTTTGAGCATTTTCTTGCTTTCAGCCACAAGAGCATTAGTGAAGTCAGTTACTTCTGTTGGATTGTTGTTCTAGATCACAAACACCACTCCAACTCATCCCAAAGGTTTTGGGAGCTCTCTCACACTGGTTCCACTGCTCCACAGCCCAGTGTTGGGAGGTTTACCCCTCTAGATGATGTTTTGAATTGAACAACTTACAGGACCTGAAGGATTTGCTGCTTTTGTCTTGGTGTCAATACCACTGCACACCTTCAGAGGTCTTGTTGAGTCCATGCTTTGATGTGTCAGGGCTGTTTTGGAGGAATGAGGAGAACCAACACAATATTAGACAGGTGGTTTTATTGTTATGGCAGATCGGTGTATAATCTCAGTCAGCAATGGACACACCTTTAAGTAGCTGAACTCACTAATTGGAAGTGATGTCTGGATATGTTCAGTGTAAACACCAAATCAAACCACACAAACACTGAAGTAAGAGGGGTATGTTTGCTATTGGGTCAGCTTGGAGAGAGCTGGTCATGCTGTGCACTCCTGCAAAGTGACAGTGGAAGATTAGGCTGAGGTCATGTAATAGCCCATGCTAGCCTGCCAGTGCTAACACAACAGCAACCTAGGCCAGTAGTGCCATCAAACTGAGCTAATGGAGGGTGAACATTTGCGAAGGTGTCTGATTCCCCAGCCAAGTATGAGGCCGTGTACTCCCTCAGCCTGATGCTGGCTGGAGAGCTAAGAGAGTGGGTGGCCTTGGTGGAAACCCAAAGTCAACTGTAGCTCCGAGCAACATGTTAACATGCTCTGCCGTACGGCGGGCAACAGCCCTTCTTGCTGCTCTCGTCTAGTCTGGGTCCTGCATGCTTTTGATCACTGTGTTCTTATATAGAAATGAGTTGTGATTAAATTCTTCTCTCCTCGAGTGTTACTTCTGCAGTTGCTTTGTAGCTTCACACCCAATCAGAAAATCACAAAAGCACTGCTGTCCATTCCAAACAAATTAGCGGAAAATGACAATATAAAACCTTTCCTTAAAAGTGTTCTTATCTTCTCCTGTGTGCAATCTGCCACTAATAATGCTAACTGAATCAGTCTGTCTGCAATGTCTCTTTTGTTTCTCTCTCTCGTTCTCCTTCTGACTGTGTCTTGCTCTCATTCCATCTTTTATTCTCACTCTCCTCCTTTCTCCTTTTTCTCTCTTTTTAAACTCTCTTCCTCTTATCCGCTTTCTTTGTCCACCCTTTTTTCCTACTTTCTTTCTCCCTCTGTTTTCTCTATAGTCTTCTTTCTGTATCGCTCTTCATACCTTTTTCTGACTCTTTCTTTTCTTCTGTTCCTTGTTTCTCTTTCCTCTTTTCCTTTTTGTCCCTGCCTCTGTTTTTCTTTTTCACTTAATTTTTTTCTCTTTGTCCTCTCTCTCTGTCTCTCTGTCTCTCTCTCTCTCTCTCTCTCTCTCTCTCTCTCTCTCTCCCTCTTTGCCAGCTCTGTGTTGGTTGAGGTTGGCTCACCTCTGCTCCCCCATTGCTCCTGTCATCGTGGTTTAGTCTCGCGGCTCTCAGGACATACTGGCCTGTGCCAGCAGCCTGGAGGGTTCTGGCCTGTAAAAACACATGTGAGCCCCCCTCTGTCATTTTAGTGCACCATCAGCACACAGAACTACTTCATGTATCTGACCAGACCACAAGACAATTACTGTAATGTGCTGGTAATGTAGTATTCAAAAACAATGTCTGTTTTGTCAACTGCTACACTTTTCTGAATCAAATGAAAAAGCATTCAGAAAGTTAACGCTTTAAAGTCATAATTTTGAAAGTACCGTTTCTCCCTTAGCCCAAATGTGGCTGATCATTGATGACATGTTTGATTTCTAAAGTTAACTTTGTTTAGTTCTGAACTGGAGCTATGAGGCTAATACAGCTAACAAGTAACAGAACCTTGTATCCCATAACCCGTGAGGTTGGGCGAGTTCGGATCAGCTTGTTAGAAAATTTTGTGTCCGGAACGGGGCATGACAGGCCAAAAAGAAACAAAGCAGCATTCCAACTAAGTTATAAATAACTTTCAGAAAAATGGTGGATCGGATCAGGTTAAGAACAGAGAGGCGAGTTGGCTATCATAATGGGTCAGGCAGGTTCGGGTCATAAAAAACCTTGGCCCACACATCACTATTGTACCCCATCAATTAGCATTGTGCAAACTGCAAGTCTAATTCATCATGCATGCTGCAAGTTGTTAAATTTGATGGTGGTCACATCATCATAAACAGAAACCATCCTGATCCTCAATTTTCATCATTCTTTTGTCCATTTTTATAGATTACTTTAGTTACTGAATGTCTTGGTGGATTATTAAGGGGAAATTTTTGCATAAAATAGCACAGTGATAAAACTGCTGAAAACTGTAATGAACAATATGACTTCAAGTCGACAGCCTAAACTAGTCCAAGTGTTAGAGCAGAGGTGCCCAGAGTGCAGTATTTGGGACTAAAAGACAAAACATTAGCTAAATAAAAAAGGGAGGCAGGTCTGAAATTGTGTTTAAACATGTATTAATAACATTACACTATAATTTGTAATTTAAGTACAAAATACCCCTTTAAAAGTTAAATAAGATAATACAGAAATTTAGTTCTCTCATTGGTAAGATACATTTCTGGCTTTATGGGCAGCTCTGACCCACGGGTCACATTTCGTCCAGTTCTGGTATAAATGAGTTTGCTGTGTAGTAAACAATTTCTTGTACATGGTTGTAATGAATGAATGAGGGATGATTTTCCTTCTTTTTCTTAAGCAGTGGTGATTTTCTCAGGCATCTGTGGAAGCCTGGGTAGGGATCTCATGAACTTTCTATTTGCCGTCTGCTTTATACCACATCTGTGGTCACCTCCTAGCATGTCCCCGTCCCATCCAAATAACTTTTTCACCTCATTTGTTAGAGCAAGGGAACATTTTCTGGAGTGTGTGCCCAACTCCAAGCACTGTACTGTGTGTGTGTTGAAGTCATAGTCTGTGTAAATGTATTGCATGGTAGATGGCAACCAGTCATAAACCTCAGCTGATGAGCCTAGGCTCCCCACTTCCATATCCGAGGAAACCATAGGCCGGTGGTTGCTCTATGATACTTTGGATGGCTTTTTCCTCTTCCAGTTCCCTCTGTAGAACATGCTTGTGCTGCAAGCCTCATCTGCAAAGGGAGGGGGAATCTGAGCATGAGGTGTGATGGGAAAGGGATGCCTAAACATTGACAGCGCTCTCCTTGACTGGGGTCATCCCGATCCCCTTGACTGGAGTTGAGTTTACAACCATTGGTACAATTTCAGTTTAACTGTACACTGTTTATTTGTGTCACTGCAGAGGTGAAAATAGTCTGCCACCTTAATTATATTTGCAGTTTTTTACAACATTGTCCTTTAACCAGTGACAATATGTTTACGTTTACGTTTACGGCATTTAGCAGACGCTCTTATCCAGAGCGACTTTCTGATTTAGATTTTGATGTGCACTGACTATAACTAGCAGAAAGACTGTGCAACAATTAACAACAGGATTGTACATTTGAGCAACTAGACCTCTATCATTAAAATTCAGAGACAAACAGTTAAATTTTTTACTGAACTTCACTGTAAAACTAGAGTAAAATATGTTCCCTAAATGTCTGTTAAAAGCTTCAACTCTCCATGTTTGATTTAATGTGATGTGTTGCATCATTCTGATGTCAAAAAGTGCTGTCCCAGAATGATGGAAAAAACACAAGAAATCTAATCTAACTGGTCAAACCTATATAGAAATGTGGCTTGATGCCATCAGATTTTGCATGACTTTTGCTATTCCAATTTCAGAAAATATGTCTCGCTCAAATCGGATATGACCATAAATTTGCCCTGCGTCTCTGTAATACTGATACTGAAAGCTTGAGTTTACAATATTAACCTGATAGTTCACTCTCATTTTCTGTAACCGCTTATTCCACGCTAGGGTCGCGGGTACCTGGAGCCAATCCAGGGATCAATGGGTGCGAGGCAGGGACCCTGGACCAACAGCCCACTGCAGATTAACCTGATAGTTTTATTCTTTACAAGATATTGAAAAGGTGAACATCTTAAAACACTTTAAACTGCTCAGACACAGTACAGGAAGTTATACAAAGCTAGCAACACAACTAACCACAGCTAGGGCCGGCGCGTCCGTATAGGCGACCTATGCGGTCGCCTAGAGTGGCACTTTGTACCCTCCCCAAAAAATGGTTGTTTCCCCTAGGGCTTCCCAACACTGCTGTGTGAGCGTACTCTCAATCTGGCAATGCCTAATGGCACTGGATCAGATCACTTTTAATTGCTGCTGGATTTACCATGCAGAATCACAGTACAACATTTTTCAAAACAGGAGGTTTGAACAGGACGACTGAAGCTGGGGCAGCAAAATGTCATGGACAAGCACAGACCACAACTTTTTTTACTCATTTTAAATTTTCACAAAAACAGATCACTCACACATTAAATTACTCTGCTGAAGTAGACTAAATAGAATAAAGGAACCGTAATTCTAGTGTAACACATAGTTTAATGTAGACTACAGGGTTGCTGTTAGAGTATTTTGCTTTATGTCGTCATGCTTTACCAGCAGTTCTCTAATACTTCAGGCTTTATTTATTATAGAATTAGATTAAATATGTTTTTTCCCTCTTATGTCCAATACTGGCTGTCAGATCTGTACCGTCTCTGTTTGAATACTCTGTATTGTATTTTTGAACCCGCAGCAGCAGCAGGCAGGATGGGGTGAGGCGTACCAGGATAAAAATCCTCTTCAGAAATGCTGAACAACCGCCCTCCTCTGTTCGGCTCAGTTTGTAAACACTATCTCTGCCGTGGCTTGTGTGAGCTTTCTTTCACTGTTTATCTGACCATTCATGCAGCATTTTCCCCCTCTCTGCACAGGGGCTCAATCTAAACACTCACAGTGCCCACTCATGGGTGTGTGTGTGTGTGTGCGTGTGTGCGTGCGTGTGTGCATGTGTGTGTGTGTGCCTGTGTGTGTATCTTGCAGTTACGTATGTGCTCTTTATACATGTTTGTACTGGCACCCACACAAGCCCCTAGCTTAATGTGAAGTTCATATGCGTGTGTTTTTGGGAGAGAGTGAAGCTTGACTCATAGCACTCTGCCAGCTATTCATGAACATTTAGCCTTTATGATGTTTTTTTCTGTGTCTTCAAGCTAAGGACAATGTGGTCATTTGAACTTAAAAACACTTTGAAAACACTCAAAAACAATGCAGCTATCTTTTAAAGATGTTACAATGCAAAATAAGGGTTAATATCAGGGTATGGTTTAGGTATAGACTTGACAGGAATACACAATTCATTGGAAATACCAGACCAAAGATGAGAATAAAATTTGTGTGTGGTGATGTGTTTAGTTATATGTAGGGACTTAAGGATGGAAAACTTGAAAAGTTTGGTGTTGGAGGGGTTGATCTGTTTGATCCCCTTAAGGAAATATTTATTTAAGGTTTTCTGTTTGGTTACTGAAGCTAGTATTAAGGTTACACTGTAAAAATGAATGAATACTAAAGGTAGTAGTAGTAGTAATAATAATAATAATAATAATAACAATGAACCTTGAGCTGAAATATGACTCTTGATGGAACCCAGTGAGGCAGTTAGAGGTTGTAGATTATTATTCTTCCAGTAACTGCATTTTTCAGACATTTTTCAGTATTTTGAACCATTTTGGATATTTCTGGCATCCTAAATTTTTTATGTTTCTTTAAGTGTGGCATTCATATGATTTAAAAAACACTGGAAAGTCTGTGTGTGTGTTTTGCAGGGCATCCCAGGCAGGGCTCTGCTCTCAGTGGAAGTTCACAAGCCACCGGAAATCCAGCGCTGCATTGTGTTTGGAGGCCCTGCACTGAGTGCATCATCCCTTAAACGGTGCGCATGTCACTCAGGGATTTGCCTCTGGGACAGAGAGACGCCCACCCCAACAACGTTCTGTCACAAAGATTAGTCTACCCACCAGGCTGTGTGTGTGTGTGTGTGTGTACACATTACTCCTCAAAAGTTTAGGAATGTTTAGTTTTTTAGGGATTTCTAACACCCTCAGTACTGACAAGGTTTATTTTGTGGAAAATTATACCATCTTGTGCAAACAAATGTGACAATACTCTTATTGAACTCAGCTGTGTAAACCACCTTCATGTGCTTTTCACAATAGTTTGAAAAAGAAGCTCAGATTACAAAAGAAGGCAAGATTTCTGCAAACTTTTGCCAGGTAGTGTGTATGTGTGAGTTTCTCACTCCAACCTCACTCTCTTCTCTTCTGATTTCTTTTTTATCATGCTTATCCCTTATGGGCATGCCGCCTTCCTTCCCGCCTTTGGTGTTTTTTTCTTCATCGCTCATATCTTATCAGTTTTACTGAGAGCCTTTGCCAGTAAAGCATTTCATTCTGCTCTGTTCTCCCCTGTTACAGAATTCATTTGTCAGCTTGTGTGTGAGCTGTGTCATTTTTCCACTGTGCACTTTTGCATTCAGCTCAGCTGCGTCACACTCATAGTTTCTTCTCTGAGCTCTCCCTCCCTCCGCTCCTCTCTTTGTTCCCCTTCTCCCAAGGAGAATGTTTACAACTGAGAGAGATGGATGGGAGTTATTCCCACTGTCTTCTTCCATATAAAAGTTGGGAAGCATGGACATGTCCCGACTTTGCTAGTGCACACAGATGAAAAAGATTTGAGCGTAGCAGACTCACGGGCCAGGATCTGACTTTAAAGTTCTATTTCTCTTATTGCGTAGAGATTAGGGCTGTCAGTAGATTAAAATATTTAATCGCGATTTATCGCATGTTTGCCATAGTTAACTCGCGATTAATTGCGATTAATCGCACCTTTAAGTCTGTCCTAAACATACTGTTTTTAATACTCTTATCAGCATAGGAGTAGACAAATGTTT
>JBBPCZ010017164.1:0-14650 GCA_037974445.1 Brycinus macrolepidotus
AGAGATTTGTTTTCTTTGAATTATTCAAGTTCTGTAAACACTGCATCATTTCTCTTATTTTGATGTGTTGTCATTTCTTTTAAAATTATGCTTTAAAGAACAATATTTTTATTTGGAAATTAGGAGAAATATTGTCAGCAGTTCTTAAAAAACAAAGGCAAAGCTGTTCAGTTCAATACTTGGACCTATAAAAGATCAAGCCTGAGAAACTGAACATTTTTGCAGTGGTTTCTTATTTTTTCCGGAGCTGTAAATAATTTGAATGGTCTCATGCATTATGAATAGGAGGGGAACAAATAGACACCCGGGTGTGTCATGAGTGCACAATTTGTCTCAGAATCTGTATGTATGGGTCAATTAAAACTGGACCCCCTGCATCCTGGTTGCACGTGCGACTTCCCCCCTTTTTGCGCCCCAGTTGGGCCACTGGTTAAAAAGCTGAACCTCAGAGCTGCTTCACTGCGGTGTGATGAAAAAAGATCGCCACTCGAGGGCAGTACACGACCACGACCAGGGGTCCCCACCACGTTCTGAAAACAGACCAACACCTCATCAAAACTGCATTATTCTCCGTCCACGGTTCATGACTGTTTCAGGACTATTTCAGGATTATTTCAGGACTGTTTCAAGATTGTCCTCTGGTTTTCTCAGTGATGTAAAGGTGTGACGTGCCTGTTCTGTCTGCACGTCAGCGGAAGCCAGAACGTCATATCACCTGTTTTCCTTCCAGTGGAGGGGGTGTAATTTCCGGTGTATATATAAAAAACGCTGTGCTTTTATGAATTTGAAGACGTTTTGACAATTTTACACGCAGAAAACAACAGTGTGGGGGGCGGGGTCGTGCAGAATATCGAGGCGTGCTCTGTTGAAGCCCCTCTTGCAGGCGCGTGATGGTGCGCGTCCTCGAGGCCGGTGGCGCGCAGCGCGGCTCCACTGCGGGGGGCTCTGACCGGACCAGCGCGGTATGAACGCAGCCCACAGCTCCGAGCCCCTTCTGAACGTGTGACATCAGAGCCCAGTGCCAACAGCAAAGCTTCATCTATCATGCAGGAGCCCGAGCAGGGAGAGGGGGAGGGGGGGGCGACCCCCGCAGAGGTGCAGGTGAGCGAGCAGCCCAACGCGCTCATTGCCTGCAGGGTCCCCGAGGAGGTCTTCACCGCCAGACCCCTGAAGGTAAGCAGCAGCCTCGACTCACATCAGACCTGCAACGCTTAGTCACCACACATCACCGTCTCTTTACTGATGGACGGGCACTGGGACACAAAAGGAGGACCCTGTCCCAGACCCTCTTCTCATGCACTGCTGTGTACTGTTCCACTGATGAGCTACCTGAGTCAGCACATACCTGTAAAGCTCAGATGCACCCTCTCTAAAACTGACCTGTCCTCCATCACAGCGGAGCTGGTGCAGAATGACTCCCACTTCACCCAGTAAACATCAGAAATAACATAGTCTCCACCCTTCAGTCCTTTCTCTGCCGTCTCCATTGATTGGTAATTACTCTGTTGCTGAGGAAGCCACTGAATAAGAAAGAAACCCCAAACATTATACTGACAAGTCAATGTAATGTTTTTTTGTTTTTGTTTTTTTTTGTTTTTTTGGCCAGCGAAACACTTCTACTTCAATTTCTGAAACCAGTCTATAATATGTCTGACAAAGAGCCACTGGTGATTCAGCCATGTGTGCAGAATTGGTCAATAGACAAATTGTGCACTATGGGAGTGTAGAAACTCGGATTTTATAGCTTACATAGCACACGGTAGGGGAAGTAGGGAGGCATTTGGAATTCAAAGTGCATCCAGACACGTATGTTATTAACATGATGTTGAAGAGAAGGGAAACAAGACAGTATTGGATTAGTATCGGTATCAGCAGATACTCAAGGGTGTAGTATCAATACCAGTGTCGGTATCAGACATGAAAAGTGGTGTTGTGCCACTCCTAATATTAAGAGGTCCCAATCTGTTATTTGTATGTTTGTACATTATGCATCTACACAGAGCCCGCATTATGTGACATTCTGAACTGATATATTTGGATTCTTTTGGATAATGTATGATAAATTACATTTTTACATCATCCTCAATAAAGTACACTTATACAAGATAAGTAGCATAGCTTTGAACTTCCTGTAATTATTTAATATTACATGTAGACTGCGTGTCTGTTCCTGAGAATATGCACCACTCTGTGAATAATGGTTGATTGTCACCTCTATGACAGTGGTGTAATAATAGTGTAACAAGAGTTTTGACATAGAACTTTTATTTAATTGGGCTTTAGTTAGCCAATATTACTCCATTTAAATTAGCCCAGATTGGCTCGGAGGATTTTTTTCCAGTTGGATCTCGTAACCCCTACTCTATAATGGAAATTAAGCAGTATCTCTGTTTTTTTTTGGCGAAGAATGCTTAAGTATGGTCTCATCTTAGAACCCAGTAATAGACGATTCTCTATCAACCTTAAATGCACACTCTTCCCTCTGCAGGCTGTTTCCTCTGATCCCCTCATAACTGTTTCTCTAATATTGAGGAGTGTTTTCAGGCACACAGTCAACTTCATTATTTTGTGCACGGTCACGTAGAGAAATAAGTAGGATTGTTTGGCATGTGTTTTACCTCCCCGGTAAAACGGGCCGACATGGGTGAAATGTTCATGGATTTTTTTTCTTGAAACCATAAAGATTAAAGAACATATTTCTTCCTTGCTTTGTAAAATCTATTCATAATTTCAGCACTATTTTTGACATGTCACACGTTCAGGGTGTTTTACACATTTAGTGTATAATAAGTGCTTGTCCTTTATGATTGATGGGTTCTGTTGCTCCCTACACTTAAGCTGTAGGTGAACCTTGAAAGCATGAACTGGAACTGCAATCTGTGTGAAGACGGCCGAATTACGCTTGTACTTTAGTGAAAGCAGTTTTTATTTCGGTGCATGAACTTGGGATATTGAGGTCACAGGTTTGTAAGCAATTATGAAACACTAGAACATTAGTAAATTACATCCATTGTCCTGTGTGAATTAAGGACTCACCATAAAGGTATAAATCTGGCTGTGCAATTGGTATAATATCTGTCTAGTTTGCGATGAAAGCAATAAAATATGAAGGAAACTATTTAACACATTAGTGTGATTTTCTATACTTTAGTATTACTCATACAAAGATTTCCTTTGTTAAGGCCCCTAAAATGCGGCCGTAACTTTTTGACTGTTGGAGTAAATTGTTTATAAAAGAGCACAGCGTGTCCCACGGTAGGTCATCTTATTCTGGACATGCATGGGGTCCCAAAATAGGTTTATCATAACTCAAATGTCTACTCCACTGGTGCTATGCTTGCTATTTTGGTAGAAACAGACACATAATTATAAGTACTAGAGCTCTAGAAATATCCTTGACCTCAATTGCTCTAGTGAACAAATCCCCTGCTATGCTTTTTCCAGTGACAATGAGGTCAGTGGCCATTTGCTTTACACCAAGCAAGCCCAAATTTGTCATAGAGGACAAAGATGTTTTTTTTTAGTTGTGTTTTTCTTGTTTGCAGAGGCTCTATTATTGAAAAAACTCTGATTTATTATATATTGCAGTGTGTGTTTCTATTTACTCATTGGTTGGGCTTGTGTCCAGGTCAGTAACTTAGTTCTCTTGAGTTTAGGAGAAAAGTGAAGTGCCGTAAAGGTAAATTTGTCTGACACTTATCCAGAGCAACTAACAATCATTATTTACAGGGACAGCCCCCCTGGAGCCACTGAGGGTTAAGTGTCTTGCTCAAAGACACAATGATAGAAAGTTGGGTTTGAACCTGTGACTTTGTGGTCATTGGGTTCACAGGCAAGTGTTTTACCCACTAGGCTACTACCACCCTCAAGAACAAAGTGTGATGTCTGTTGGTTGGGCAGCAGTAGCTTAGGCATCAATCTAACTGCTAGCTTGTCCTTTTACTGCATGTTCAGATCCATTCTGAAGTTTGTGGATGAATCTGTCCAGACAGTCTTAGAAACAGATCAACTTAAAAGAGATTTGCTTCATTTGGAGTGTTGAGTATGATAATTAAATTCTGAATAAAACAGCCAGGCTAAGACTGCAAGAATCAAGTGATAGAATGATCTAACTGTGGTGACGGTGTGGTCAATAATTAGGGTATTGCAGCTATTTTATTAGTCATTTAATGTAAGTGTAAATGCATGCAAGTGATTGCTAACCTGTGTGTGTGTGTGTGTGTGCGTGCGCGCACTGCAAAGAGTGGAATTTTTAAACTTTGCATTAAACATGGTGGCCTAGCGGTTAGGGTGTTCGCCCTGCGATCAGGAAGTCATGGGTTTGAAACCCAAGACCGCTAAGCACCTCTGAGGTACCCTTGAGCAAGGTACTGTCCCCACACACTGCCCCCTGGGCGCTGTGTTGGCTGCCTGCTGCTTCACTTGGTGAATGGGTTAAATGCAGAGAAGAATTTTGTGCTGTTCACACTGTGTTGTGTTCACGTATGACAGAATGGTCGCTTTCACTTTATTTCCTGTCCAATTTATTAGACACATCTAGCCTGTTGGTTTGCTTTGCAGGTGTAAAGGTATTGAAGTCAGTTCATCTGATGCTGTATAGTTTGTGTTGTTCCTCCTCTAGTTCTTCATAAGTGGTCAGTTTCTCGACACTGGTTTGAGGGGTGGAGTATTTCGGTCCAGCAGTGACACTGAGGTTTCTAAAGACTAGGCATTGCTTTGTGTGACACACACACACACACACACACACACACACACACACACACACACACACACACACACAGACACACACACTGTCATGCTGTGCTGGGAATGATCAGCCATCCAAATAATACCTGCTCTTTGGTGGTCCTGTGGGGTCTTCACCCTTAATGAACAGGGTATAGGTGGCTAAAACATTTTTACAGAGAAGCAGATGGACTACAGTTTATAATTATTAACTACAGAGTGCTCTTTTATGGCCAATGGAGCTGAATAAATGTAGATACAAGGTGTACCTAATAGTCAGTCATCTGTTTGACAGTAATTTTTCAGTCCTAAAGGCATAGGCACAGTAAAGTAATTTTTTTTGTTTGACCTTTTTAAGAACCTTGATCACTAATATACAGTGGGGGAAATATTGAACATGTCAACATTTTTTTCAGTAAATATATTTCCAATGAAGCTACTTACATGAAATTTTCACAAGACATTTGTATTAATCCAAGAAATCCACAGATATATAGAATTCACTTCATGTTCACCGTCTGTAAATAAGTAAATAAATAAAGTGAAGTCTATATAATAAAGTGGAATGAGGCAGTATTGAAAAAAAAGTATTGAAGACACTAAGAAAAAAAACAATACATCAAGGCAAGGAACCAGCTGAAATCCATAAGTGGTTAGAAAGTAATTCTACCTCCTATCTGTGCAAATTAATATCGTCTGTTTTAGTACATACTGGAAAGGTTTCACACAAGAAATATCTCATGATGGTTAAAAGCAAAGTGATCTCCCAAGACCTTTGCAACCTGATTGTTGCAGAACATGTCAATGGAAATGGTTTAAGACATGCTTCAAAACTGAATCTTCCAGTAAGCTTCATTGGGGCCATTATCCATAAGAGGAAGGAACAGCACTCCACCATCCATTACTGAAGAACACAACATTTGGACAAGCCTATGAAATACTGGGGAAATGTAGGCTGGTCAGACGAGACCAAAATTGAACATTTTGGCTGTCATTCTACATACCATGTTTAGGGAGAAATGGCACTGCACGTCACCTGAAAAACACAACATCAACAGTGACATTTGGAGATAGAAGCGTCATGATGTGGGTCTGTTTCTCATCGCATGGTGTTGGCAGACTTCATGTAATTGTTGGAATGGTGAATGGGACCATGTATCGAGAGATATTTGAAATGAATCAGCTGCCATCCACCAGGATGATGAGGATGAGACGTGGGTGCACCTTCCAGCAGGACAACGATCCAAAGCCTACAGCAAAGGAAGCTCTCAGGTGGTTTCAGGGATGGCCCAGTCAATCACCTGACCTAAATACAATTGAACATTTGTGGAAGGAACTAAAGATCAGGGTTTTCAAGGGGAACCCCAGAATCTTCAAGAGTTAAAGACCATCACACCTGAACACTGTTTCTTCATACAGGAAGCATCACTGTATTGCACATAACTTTATTTATGCACTGTAATATTGTATTTTTTTATATTTGTGGATTTCTTGAGTTAATACAATGTCTGTTGAAAACTTCACGTAAATAGCCTCTATGAAAATATATTTACTTAAAAAAAATGTCGACACATTCAATACTTTATTCTCCTGCTGTAATCATTAGTGGTGGCCTTCGTACTGTATTTACCGAAAGCCAGCTAGCAAACATAAAGGTGAGGTCAGTGATCAGGCACTTAATTCCATTTCCTCTGTGGCACCTCTTAAGGAAATGACAAGGCACGAGCACTGCATATATAAACACTTGTCCTGCTTTTGTCAGCACTCTTTCATTAGGCTGCTGAAAAAAAAAGCATGGTCACATTTTCACCACTCTCGACTTTGTTACTATCTCGGTTGTTTTTGAAGCGCTAAGCATCTTTGCCTTTTTCCACTACATCCTGGAAAAGCATGTCATGCATGTCTTTGTATACACAACATTCTTTTGAGTAGTCATGCATTTGGAGCATGTTTTTCCACCTCCGTAGCCTGCTCTTTAGCAGCAGGACATCTGGTGAGGAGGTGTGTCCCACAGTATAAACAGAATAAAATGTAATAGGTTAGTTACTTGTATAGACAATAGAGTACAGGAATAAATAAAAGGAATCATTTTCAGTCAGTAGACATGCTACGTGTTCAAATCCTGGATAAAACCCAAGATCTTGCATTTGAGACAAACTAGAACATTCTGACATTACATATTACTGTTCGAAGCTTCTTTCACCACCTATCACCTAACAGTGTTTTATAACGTTTGACAGTATTAACAGAACCTGGTCATTTAAGTGTGCTGCTGCCTGCTGAGTACCGGTTATTTATTACAGTTCCTGCAACACTACACCTTCGACTTTGCTTCCAAATGGAAAATATTGCTAGCTACTGTCCTGTCTCTGGTAGGAACACAAGACTAGGCTGTGTTTGTCCTTCTGTGTGGAACATGATAGGCATCAGCTTTCACTCTAAGCATTTGAATCTCAACTCATTTTTACTCTTAACTTGCCATCAGCACCTTCAGCCTGGACAAGTTGCTTTGTGAGTGCGTTGAGAATTGAACTGAATCTAATTGAACTGAGCTATAATAGGGATGTCACTATTAGTCACAGCTTCAGAGTTTTTTCATGTAATCGAACAAAATTTAAATTATTTTGGTCAGTCTTACCATCAATAAAATTGATTCCCCAATGAATTTGAAAAGGTCCACATTCTATTTTTACCATCCATTTCATTTTTTACATGGTGTTTGGGAACAAAAAATATACTTCAGAATTTATCATAATTCATCTTTACAATCCATTTTCCAACCTCTGTTTATCCCTCAGAATCAATGTTTTGTTGCTG
Source organism: Brycinus macrolepidotus (assembly GCA_037974445.1). NCBI lineage: Eukaryota > Metazoa > Chordata > Actinopteri > Characiformes > Alestidae > Brycinus > Brycinus macrolepidotus. Next base: position 7,543 of record JBBPCZ010017164.1, read on the forward strand.
TGCCTTTAAGACTGATATATGTAAAAGATTTCTTTTCTGATTGGCAGCCCTATACTGCGGCTTAATTCAAAAGGCAGCACAGGGCTGCAGCACATTCTTTAGAACTTCACTGTGATTGGGTGGGGCCAAACTGGCTGAATAGGGAGATATATGTAAATGTGTTGGTTTTGTGACATCACAAAACCTATTATTTGAAAAGTAGTTCTTTAGTTTCTATATGTGGACTGTATGGATGGGGGAATGAACATGTATTTTGAAACTTTAACAATATTTACAGACTTTAAGGCTTTTTAGTTCCAGAAAAGTGATATGTTGAAAGGCATCCCAATGCAAGATGTAGCACTACAGTAGCACAATATGTCTAGTATTTTGTCCATATCATGCAGCAGTGTTTGTAGTGATTGCTATTCTCTCTCTCTCTCTCTCTCTCTCTCTCTCTCTCTCTCTCTCTCTCTCTCTCTCCCCCTCTGTCTCTCTCTTTCTCTCTCTGTCTCTCTCTCTCCCTCCCCTCCTATATATATGTGTGTACATATATATGTGTATATATTTTTTTTTCTTTCTTTCTTTTAATGTGTTGTCTTTATTTTTTCCAGCAAATTATGAAGAGTCGTGTCAATAAGAGTATCAGTAAGTATCAGGATCAGTAATCAGTATCAGTATTAGCAAAATCCCAGTGACACCCTTCCATATATAGAAGTGTGAGAGGGGAAAATGTCTGCCCTGTGTGTTGTCTGATTGGGTTTTGATTCTGTGGGTGACTCAGACCCACAAGCATGCACTGGCACCTGTTTGAATGCTGCAGAACTCTACAGACAGCTCGTTGTTCTTTGTTCTCTGTTTGCCTTTGATGTAGGTGAACATACGTGTGAAGTGAGTTTTGGAGTTGGCAACAGCTGCTCGCCTGGCCTCAGTAGATTTGTACTAGTGGTTTTGCATGTTTTTATTGTTGAAGGTTAACCGTTCATTGCTTTCTTTATCTTTTGAGGAAATGTTCAGAAATGTTTAGCCAAAAGTGATACTTAGATAAGTGAACTCAGTTACTTAAACCAAGCAGTACAGCAAACTGACATCGTAAAATAGCTGTATTTGATTATTTATTTATTTAATGCAGAACATGCACTCCTAAAAGTGCAATTTCCTTGTAAAATTAAGCCATTTAAGTTCCCAGAATGAAGGGGTTCATTTTTTGTTTCTTTAATGCTGAAATGATGATCAGAACGGTGATGAGGGAAATTTTGACTTGATGAAAATTTGGTTATTTATGTTAAAGACAAAGGAAAATAGTGGTGGCCAAAAACATTGAAAATCTGTGATTTCATTGATTTTAAACCTGACAATAAACACTGAAGTTTAAGAATTTTGAACAATTTAAAACAAAAAAAAGTGATGATCAGTAAAATGAAGAAAAAATATTTAAGAACTGCTTTTAGGTCGTTATTTGAATTTAAGTAAATCTGTGACACTGAACGTGTGTGTGTGTGTGTGTGTGTAATTTGAATAATGCAAATAAAATTCTAGGCTGTATTTTGTACTGTGAGAGAGGCAGCAAAGACACTAAAAATGTTCTGATTCATTAAGAAGAAGGTAAAGTTTGATCAAGTGTTCATGTCCATCCTAATTTAAGTGTTTATTTAAATTTTATTATTATTGTTGGATTGTGTTTGTATGGTTGGGTTAAGAAGTTTCACACTGAATAGACTGATACTGAGACAGATTTAGGGAGAATTATTTTTATAAAGACTCCAACAGTGAAAATCTCCCACTGTTTGTTGTGCATATGGACTTTAATGTCTCCTGGGTGTTTGTGTACTTAATGGCTTAAAATATCTCCAGAGCTTGTCAAGGAGCCAAATTGCTTTTGTCCCATATCTGCTACAGTTTGTTTAGTGCATGTCTGATGCCTTTGCCACTTTGCATTTTTTCCACCTCCTTATTTTGGTTTCATATTTCCATTTTTCCATTTCCTCACAGAGAGCAGTGTTTGTCATGGTGCTGTCGGGCTCTTGTTCAGGACACTCCAAAGACATGCTCTCGGACTTCCACACTAAAGTTGTTTGACAACGAAATGTGGTTCTGTTTTCACAAACAGAGATGGATATTCTGCATTAAAATGTGGCATGTATAGTTGAAAGAGACTCCAGTTTTCCTTAGATTCCTATTTCCTAAGGTTCCAGGCTTGGATGGTTCTTGGCTTGGATGTATAGTGCTAGAAAAAACCTTGTATTACTATAGAACCTTTACATTGTGGGGGTTCTCCTGCACTTCAGAATGCTTCATTTTCTCCATTAAACGTTCTGGAGGGAAGCAAAAGTGTTTCTTCCAGGGCATTGCTCCTTTTTTGGCAATTTTATTTTTAAGAGTGCAGATCTGTGGCTCATCCTTCCAACCTTCTCTTACAGTAGACACACATACTAACCCACCCACACTCGCCAAGGGAGAAATTTATGTAAATTCAGATGAAAACACGTTCACCAAATGGGAAAAAAAAGTCAGCCTGAAAGATGCTTCGTACCATTTATTCTGAACTGGCCATCGTATTTTTCGCGTGAGGAGAAAAAAGATGAAAATGACTCAGATTACACAAAGTACTTTTGCTCCTCTTTTTCCCTTTACTGAAAACCATGGGCAGAATGTATTCAGGGATATGAGAGACATGAATTGACAGATAGACCAATAAAAGATAAGAGTGAGTGAGTGACAAATGGAAATTATGCATAATGGACGATGGACAGGGAAAGGTTAATAGATGAAATGGGCTGCAGGGAAAGATGCAAAAAGGCTTGGAGATATCGCTTTGCTTTTTTTACCCTGTGGTTTAACATGAACAGTCTTCAAGAAGGAAAGACATTTTTAAGAAGGAAAGAAGGCTGGAAAAAGGACTGGTTCAGTAGAGATTTTGGGGGTGCTGCCTGTTGCAGAGTGATGTCATTAGTTTCCAGTTAGCAACAGTGTGAGAGAGAGAGAAAGAAAAGGCTAATTAGTATTGGAAAACAAAAGAGCATTTACAAAACTGCTTTTTCAGAATCGTTCAAAAAACATTTATGTATACAGTCAAGTGCAAAAGTGTGCATACTTCTGGTCAAATGACATGTTTTGTTGATTTTCTACGTGAAAATAGCTGCTTAATTCACTATAGCTAAGCAGTTATTTTATAGAAATATAAATGTGCCATAACATTTGAATAGGTGATATTTTGTTCTTAATTTATGCATATACACCATAACATTAAAACCACCTGCCTAATATTGTGTTGGTCACCTGCACTTTTGATGGTGGACAGGGGTCAGCATGGGCACTCTGATCGGTCTGCAGCTAAACAGTTCCCGAACACAGCACGCCGTGATTCACTGTGTGTTCTGGCACCTTTCTATCATAGCCAGCTTTAACATTTAAGCAATTTGGGCTACAGAAGCTCTTCTGTGGGATTGGACCAAATGGGTTAGGTTTTGTTATTCAGTTGTATTGCCTTGGGTACCTTGTCCTTCCTTAGACCACTTTAAGTAGGTTCTAACCATTGCAGGAACACCCCATAAAACATCGTGTCGTCCAGCTATGAAAGTCCTTCAGATCCTTATGCTTGCCCATTTTTCCTGCTTCCAACACATCAACAAGAACTGACTGTTTGTTTGCTTCATAATATATCCCACCCCTTGACAGAGGCCACTGTATCAATATAATCAGTGTTATTCACTTAACCTGTCAGTGGTTTTAATGGCTGATCAGTGTATCGTTTTTATATGTATAATAAAAAATGACTAAATAAAAGAAAAGCATAGCATGTATTACATAGACTATGTAATAAAAAGGTATATGAAGTGTAGAAAGAAAATTATGTACAGTATTATGTCGAAGTGCTTAATATAATTTGAGCAAATTCAGATATAACTATGGTGTTCCTGTGTAAAAACAAGTTTAATGTTGAAAGAGCAAAGGTGTGTGCAATCATGGATATGTTGAGGAAGGACATTCCAAAGTTAAGAATGCTTTTAAACACATGACTCCAAGCCTTTTAAAAACAATAAGGAAATTCACTCAGAGGCCTGTGCTCTAGATGTTGTTACCATAGCCTCTTTGTAAGGCCGGGCGGCTGGTATTAGCAGGCTGAAAAGGGGAGGGAAGGAGGGAGGGTGAGAGGCGGTGCTCAGCAGTATCAGCTCCATTATAAGCAGAGGCAGATAGACGGACACTGCTAAGTCTATGACCTGTTACAGCAGCTCACATCCTACTGGAGGCTCTGTTTGACGCATGCAGTGGAGAAGACCTGTTGGAGCTGAGTATAGAGGTAAAATAGGGCAGCATTTGCCTCCCTGCCTTTGCCTTAAAAAAAAAAAAAGAAGAAGAAGAAGAAAAGTCAGGAGACAAAAAAGGAGAAAGAACGGACAAAGTCTCACTAGTGGAAATAATACCGTCCTTTACAGTTGCACTACTTGCCTTTGCATTCACTTTGGGCAAAACTGGGCTCCCTCAATCATGCACCTGAAGATAACGAAGTGCAATCGTTTCTGTCTGGTGTCTACACTCGTGGACAGTGCAGTGTTTAGCCAGACAGAGGCTCAGGTAAGACCGATAAATCAAAGTGATAAAGGTTTGATTCCTTTTGATGATGCTATTTAAATGAAAGAAAATGATGGATTCTTTTATCTTTATCTCAGGGTTTCTTTGTAAATTTTCCTCTATACACTCCTCAAAATGAAAGTACCAAAAAAGGTCCTTTGTCGAACTTGTGGTTTCCTCAAGAATCGAGGTGTGGTTTTGTAAATGAGAAGTGTGCATGTGAAGAACCTTTCCGAGTTTAATGAAGACCCATATAATGTTACTTTTTTTTTTTCTTTCTTTTTTTTCAAAACGACATGTCCAAGAACCATTTACGAACCCTTATTTTTACTTATATGTTCTGTTTTTCCATCCTCAGGATCAATTCGAGGCACTTTTTCGGCAGTTTGATGCAGGAGCATCTTTCCAGTTCTTTAAAAGTTTCCGCCGTGTTCGCATCAACTTCACCGATGCGCTGGCTGCTGCTGAGGCCAGAGTGAAGCTTCACAAGAGCGATTTTAATGGCAAAGAGATGCGCCTCTACTTCGCAAAGGTAACACTATAACGAAGGTCTGAGTTCAGAAATTTCACAGTCAGAAATTTGTGAATTTGATAGTATATACTTACTGATTACTGACAATGATATTACAAGTTAATATAAGAATACATAGTGTTGACAGTATAAATATGAACAAGCAAATATCGATGCTGGTATCTGTATCCGATATTAGTCCCTGCTTTCAGAGCTTGATTTGTGAATTTTCTGTGATGAAAATCCCTTTCTTTTAAAATTTTAGAAACTATAGATTGCGTGTGTGCGTGTGTGCGTGTGTGCGTGTTTGCGTGTTTGCGTGTGTGTGTGTGTGTACATGTGTGTGCCTACATCTAAAGAAATTTTTACATTTACTAACTACTGCTAGTTTTACAGTTAAAAACCTTACTTCTTCAGAAAATTCAAAATGCTCTTCTGTGTTTTGGATGAAAGTCAAATGTACCATACAAACACACAAGTGAATATGAATAATTTCACTGGAGAGCCTTGACAGACTTAGCATTTCTCACTCAGACACTGAAGTGTTACACATAGCAGTGTGAGTCATGAGAGCTTGGCTACAGACAACACACCAGATGACAGGAAAGATATATTGGCTCAGTGCTCTATATTCTGCATGGTCTGATTTAGGCCAAATTTAGCTTAAAGGAATGATTCACTGAAAAATCATATTTACATATTTGAATCTATATTTACATATTTTAAGCTATACTGTAAATAGGGGTGATTGGCTAAGACGTTTTCTCCTTTAGTTGTGGAAAGAGGTGATGGAGTTTCTAGGCTAATGCAACTAAAATGTACTGGAAGACTGTCACCCAGAATGTATATGAGTGACATAGACTTCTACTATTTTAGCTTGTAGCTCCGGTGCAAAACATACGTAACTGACGCGTCATGCCTTGGCCAACCAACCATATTTGATGCAAAAAAATAATATAAACTTCGTATAACTATTCTATTTATGCTCATCCACAAATTAGTTCTTTAATAGCCAGGTTGGACAAGTAGTAAGATAAGATATGATAAGAAAGAACTTTATTTATCCCGAGGGAAATTCGTTTGTCATGAACATGCTCAGTGCAACAAGAGGAATAAAGATAAGACAATAAAGAGTTTAAAAAAGACAATAACAGTATAATATTATATAACAGATATAATATAATAACAGATTAGTAGTGCAAGTGGTTATGGAAAGTGACTATTTTTCAGAACATTATTCCTTTCAAATAAAAATAAAAATCCCAGTTTTACCAAAACGGCTCATTTTAGAGTGTGTTACTATTTTCTGATTATGTTTATTTTGTATGCATGTGAAAGGTCAGTTTGGCTAGACTGGGTATAGTCTTGTGTAATTGTGCGAACCATAGTGTAGTTGCTCATTAGGCTGAATAGGATTTCTGCACATATTTAATAAAGCTTGTCCTCACAACAAGAGTTACGACACATTTGGTGGCAGAGCTTGGATCAGTCAGTTCATATTTGTTACTTAGTGTCTATATTTTTTTTATGTTTTCTCTCTCTCTGCCCTCTTTATTACTGTCATTAGTCAGTGCATATAGGCAGTCCCCGACTGGAGCCCCCAAAGCCGGAGAAGCAGTTCCTTATCTCTCCCCCTGCTTCGCCTCCAGTGGGCTGGGAGCAATCTCAGGACGCTACGCCTGTCATTAATTATGACCTGTTGTGTGCTGTCTCCAAACTCGGCCCAGGTACAGAACACAAACAGCTGTTATCTTTATGTGGAGTATCAATAGGTGCTATGAAATATTAGACTAAATTTGTTTTTAGTTATTAGTTATCAGTATTGCTATAATGGATTTATAGTTTTTTGTAGCTCTGCTTGATGCACCATTTGGATAACTTCTGACCACTGAACTGCATTAGACCACATATCATTTCTTGATAAAACAGTGACGCCAGTGTGTGTGTGTGTGTGTGTGTGTGTGTGTGTGTGTGTGTGTGTGGCCCATCTGCTCGCCAGGCGAACGCGGCTGACCCCTCCGGCACAGGCCCTGAAACCAGCCG
>JBBPCZ010017183.1:0-34330 GCA_037974445.1 Brycinus macrolepidotus
CACACACACACACACACACACACACACACACACACACACACACACACACACACACACACACACACACACACTCACTGTGACCTACTGTGTCACAGACTAGGGCTGCACAATACATTGTTTGGTAAATGTTACTGCAATATTGGCCTTTCCAAAGCTGATATCTCAAAAGACTGCAATGTGCAAATGAGCCTCTAAACAAATATTTTTTCATCCTGACATCACAGTGTCTCTATTCTGATGAACAGTAATCCAAGTCATTACTTTGGCACATTTTGGTCTTTGAACCACTGTTGATACTGATCAAATGTTTTAATATCACAATCACAATCTATGTACCAACACAACCTAATATTTTGCCTATATTGTGCAGCCCCATCTGAAGCGACCACACACCGATTCCCAGACGGTGTGTTATCAGAGTGAGAACAAGTGTGTGTGTGTGTTCACTAGACTGTAGTGTAAGGGGTGATGAGCTCACAGACTGGTTCAATAAGTGCTTTAGTATTTTAGCGGTAACCCACCGTTATGTGGCCTGGCGCAAATGAAAGGAACACATGCTGAATATGCTGATGTTGCTAAGAATGAATGAAGCCCACCAGATGCAAATGTGTCATTACATAACTCAAAGTATGCTAATTGGTCCTTGCTAGCTTTCATTCGTCCACATTAGCAACATTAGCATTTCGCAAGCTAGTTCAACTAATCGCTACCTGCTGAAGCATCTGCCCATTGGGTTCCATTAGAGGCATATTTTGAGTCAACAGGTATCCTGGTATTTTACTGAGAAATGTGTTTAAAGTAACAGACTTTAAGTCGCAGATGTGACAGATAGAGATTAGCTTAAAAAGCGTTGGAGTGTTCCTTTAAGGGCAGAGGTCAGTCTCTGTAAAAGTGGGCTAATGCTGTGAGGCTGTCCTTGGTAAGGACATGAATAGGCCTCGTGCTTCTGTCCCCACCTACCCTTTGGTTCATTCTGGGCCACTTCTATCCCTTAGCATGTACTGCTACCACCAAGAAGTTGCCCGCTAGTGGTCAGCAGAAGAAAGGCGCTCACACAGCATTTTCTATTACTGTACAAAATGTGCTACTTCACTGTGTCCATCTCCCACGCTTAGACTCAAGCTATTAACAAAGCCATCGTCAGTTAATTACCAGGCTCGGCCACTCTCAGTCAACGGCACTAAGCTCCGACACACACGCACACACACCCGCACACACACACACACTAAAAGCAGACTATCACAGCCTAACGACTAAACAAATCTCTTCAGCTCACATCTGCAAACTCATTCTCATATTGTACAAATTAAATTCATCGTCAAACGGAAATTAGAAAAGCTTGTTTTTGTTGTTTTTTTGTTGTCTTTTTTTTTTTTTTTTCAAAAGAAGGCTGTTAGTTCGTCGTACCTCTGCTGGGTTGAAGACTGTATGCATGTTTGTGTGAGTAGTCTTGAGTAGAACAGTAGCTGGAGTGTTGTGTTAGTTTCTCGTGTCTGCACGAGATCAGTTCAGTTCAAACAGCCCCCTTTCTTTTAAACTATCAGTAGTATAAAGACTAGCATTAAAGCCCCCTTTTACTTTAGGTAAGTACATTTCTTTTGTTTTGTTTCAAGGACCATTTGCACCCTATGTAAAGTTTTCTTGTTTGTTTTGACTTTTTACATTTTTTTTTTTTATACAAAAAACACAAAAAATGTGGTTCGTTCTGGCGCAGTGGAGGGTTAACAGCACTGGCCAATAGAGTTGAGAGATAGAGAGAGATAGTGAGGGTGTGTATGTTAAAGAGAATAGATGGGGTGGTGGAAAGGGGAGAAAGAGCGCAAAAGAGAAAACAGTAGGGGGTCTTTCAGTCTTGCTGACTCCTCGCCACTCAGGTGGTCTCCTTGCCCTGGGCCCCCGTCACCGTTTTAATGGAGCTTAAAGTACGGTTGAACCAGGTCTTTTTGGCCGCTTGCACTTCATTCAGTGCCAAACCCAAATGATGCTCCAGGTCCTGCAACAGAGACAAAGTTCTTCTGACTTTTCGTTTTTCTTTCCTTTTTCCTCGTCTTCATTCCTTCTTCCTTACTCTGTTTATTCATTCCTTACTTCCTGTGTTCACTCATTTCTGTCTCTTTTATTCACTACTTCCTCCTTTTTCCTTCCTTCCTTACTTCCCTTGCCTTTGTCTTTTTCTCTTTCTACATCTTCATTCATTCTTTCCACTCTTCTTCCTTTCATTTATTAGTCCTTTCATTTGATTATTTCTTAATTAATTCCTTCCTTCACTGCTGCATTCCTTCTGTTATTCTTTTCTTATTCTTTCAATAATTCATTTTTCTTCCTTCACGGCTTCCTTCACTGCTTCTCTCTTCATTCCTACTTTCATTGCTTCATTCTTTTCTTCCTTTTTTTATTGACTTGGAAGAAAGTTGCTACACAGTTGTAGTACATGCACTTCTACTGTATAGCAGCAAATAAGACTTTCAACAAGGTAAAAAGAAAAGGTTTTCCTCAGCGATCATAAATACATTCAAGGAGACAAAAAGGGTCACATTCAATCAATCCTTACGATTTAGCAACAACTTTACACTGTAATTGTCTTACATTTCTTTCTTTGGAAGTCTATAATGAGGGTTTCTCACATTTAAAGTATTATCATCAGACAAAACATAAGACCAGCTAATAGTTAATGAATAGAAATGGTGTCCAACAATAGAACTATTATATTTATATTATATTATATTTATATAATAAACTACAATTTATGGTCAGAAATGTCTATCTTGGACCATATTTTGCACACAGACTGAACGAGCAAAGACAGCTTTCATTTTTTGTTCAGACAAATGTGGAACATGTGCTTAGATGATGCTCAGGTTGAGAAGATTCTGGGTAGTGAACATTCAGAAACATGTGAACAGGAGTTTCAGGATTCAGCAAGTTTTGAAATAAGACAGTGATAACTTAAACCAGGGGAAAGCTTTGTATCTGTCACCTCAGCTATTTCAGTCATGTGACATGTGATAAAAACCACAGAGAACCTGGAGATGCAAACAGCCAATAAAAAGCGTAAAACTGCAACTCATAATTCTTAGGGTTAACTGGCAGTGTGTTTAAAGAACGAAACTAACATGTACATATTGCTTTTGTGCAACAAATGCTGAATCTTCTATGTGATATTTTTTTAATATTAAAAAATCTTGTTGGGATAACCTAATAATATTTTAATTTTTTTATGTAAACATTTAAATAGAGAAATAGTTCAAATGCGAGTCCCTGTAGAGGAGAATGGTGGCACTACAGAGGAAGATGAAGGAGAATTAAAAGTGAAGCGCGTGTCTTTACCTGTATTTTGCACTCAGCCTCCACCAGCTGCAGTTTGGTCTGGGCCAGTTCCAGCTCCATCTCTCGGAGCTGAGCCTGCAGAGCCTCCTTCTCCTCGTCAGCCTCCTCTTCACTGCCCTCCTTCGGAGCACTCACAGCTTTCAGACGGCCCTCCTTACTGAAGAGCACACTGCACTTCTCACAGCCCTCCACCTTCAGCTACACACACATACACATACATGCACACACACACAAAACACAAACATGCACTGAATGCAACATTCCTACATGTGATAACTTTTATTAAAAAATCAGTACTTTTAAGTGCAACCCGAAAAAGTACAATCAGAAAAAGGTGGGACGGTAAGGACAGTACAAAAATTTATTTGTGCAATAAATCTATTCTTCACACAATGTGTAATACTGGAACACAAAACAACGTATACTGCATTGTCGCTTTACACTATGCAACTTACCTCACATTATTCCCTGACACTTTACATTATGCACATTCACATTATGCAACTTGGCCTGTGACTATTATTTATTGCTGCTGCACCACTTTGTCTTCTATGTCTTCTGTGTATCATGTCTTATGTTCTGTCTGCAAGGGAGGGGTTTTCAAGTAAGAATTTCATTGTGCTCTGTATGCTGTACTTTGTACATATGACAATAAACTGCAACTTCAACTTCAAAATAAATATATAAACAAAAACAAACAAACACAGTTTTTCTTAAATTCCCTTTGATTTCTATTTCATTGCAAACAGTATGAATCCAAGATATTTCATGTTTTGTCTGGTCACCTTCATTTCACGGATGTATATTAACAACAAAACATGAAATATCTTGGGGTCATACTGTCTGAATTAAAATAAAAGTCCAAGGAAATTTAAGATAATTTAAGAATATGGCAAGACTAGACATGTGAGCCTCAAACCTTTGATTCGATTGTCTTTTTTAATCTATTTTAACTATTAAAACAGTATCTTTACCAAGCAATAATACTGACTAGTGTTGTCAAAAATACTGATATGATATAGATCAATTCTAAACATTCTGAATACTTTTCCCACAGTGTTGACACTATTTATGTCATACCATTGGGCACCACTATTGAGGTGCTTTTGTGAGTCATCCTTATTATTGGTGCAGTTTTTTATGCTATAATGGCTGTGCTAAAATGGCACGCGGACCTGTACAGAGGTTGGTGAGTGCTCTCATTTTCAGTAGCACTGAATCATTTAACGAGGTGTCTCATTAAACTGTCGTCCTGATTAATGTTTATTGTGCTGTTCTTGGGCTAAGAAAAGTGACGGCGAAAGTTATCTTGAACGGCTGTTACTGTAAAGCATCTAATAATTGAGAAAATTTGCTGAAGAGAAATCTTATATTTGGATATGTTTATCATGGGGTATGTTTATCTCCCTTCGGTACTGGAAATGATATTAAATCGTATTGTATTATGGTATTGTGTAATAAGTATTATATTGAAGTTGATAATTTAAATACTGTGACAACACTAATACTGACATAAATAGATCATCTTTAACTGAGAAGGACAGAACAAAACTGGATTGTGAAATGGGTGAACCGATAAACCTCAACACCAATGTAAATGCAGGTGGCCACACAGACACTCACTCACTCACTCTTTTCGCACTACATGGGGAAACAGCATGAATCAAACACAATGTTTTCTTTATCAGAGAGCACACACACACATGCTCAATCACGTCATAGTTCTAATCTGTGTGTCTTGAGAGGCTCGTTGACGATCCACTTCATCTCTGGAGAGGCCTTCACCATCATCATCATCTAAAGAGCCTCTCCACTCAACTCTCACCTCATTAGAGAACAGCCACGAAGCAACACACACACACACACACACACACACCCACACCCACCCACCCACCCCGATGCTGTCAATAACAGCAATCATAACTCTCCACATCCATAAGAAGTGTGAAGACTGAAACACGCTAGCAAAATAACAATTACAATTCAGCTACTGTGGCTCCGAAACTACAAATACAGTCAAAACAATAATTCACTTATAGTGTCATGGTTACTGCCTTGTGTGTGTGTGCGTGTGCGTGTGTGTGTATGTGTGTGTGTGTGTGTATATGTTTGTGTTAGGACTGCACAATAGGAACAAAGTATTATTACTGTGATTATAATACCGTATACTATAATAGCAATATGCCTTGTACTCTACTATATAGCTCTATTCAATAATGTGATATCCTCATATCCTCATACTGTCCTCATATTGTTAGTCGCTTTGGATAAAAGCGTCTGCCAAATGATTGTAAATGTAAAATGTAAATGTGATATGATTAACGATGTCCAAAAAAATTTATATATCAATTAAAACACCCACCATCCATCTCATTATTGATGAAAACTTTAATATATTTGTTGCACCTCTGTTCAAAGTACTGTTTATGACAATAAAACAAGTTTATTTTAAAATTGCATAATGTCTTGTCATCTTGGTGAAGAGTCTTGATTAATTACACAAAACTGATGTTAGGAAAAATGTGTATGACGTTGGTATTGTAAAAATCCGGTATGTAGTTCAGTCAAGTTTTTTTAGCTTAGTTCTGTGAGTGAAAATATCATATCATATTTCATATATCATATTTTATTGTATTTATATATACTACATTATATTTTATACAAGATTCTAGCTTCTCTTGTACACAAGAAACGCAGCTCAGACAGACAGCAAAGCTGAACATTTGTGGTTTTTACGAGAGAAAAAGTCACTGGAGTGTTTTTTTGTGATTGATGCAGAAATGAAGAAGCTGTTGGCTGCTCATCCTGAGGACGTCGCACTCTGTTTACCATAGTTTTCATGGCACGTGTGAAGGCGGATCCTGGTAAAATATAGTTTAAGGATGCCAAGCCTTCACATGACCGGTCAACGATTCTTGATAATGACCTGGTTTTAGGTGTGAAGGGGCCTTGTGATTGGTTAGAGGGCTCCTTTGCATATTGCAGTCTTCTGTGATAAAGTATTGCAAAGGCAAATACCACAATGATTAACAAATAAAGGAAAAAAGGTGCTATTCTACACAAAAAAAAGTGAAAAATATTATCCTGCAGCTGCAACCTGAATATCCCTTTATTATGTGGGCTATTTGCTTATGACTTTTTTCCTTCATTTATTAGACCAAACCCCTCCAAAGTGCACCATCGTTATTTTTTGCTGTATTTTTAGATCACCCCAGGCATCTTTTTTGAATAACAATAAACAAACGATATATTGTGCAGGCCCAGGCAGTATGTGAGTGATGTGTGTGTGTGTGTGTGTGTGTGTGTGTTGGGCACACCTACTCACCCGAATCTTCTCCAGCTCTCCCCTGTTAGCCGTCTGCTGCTTCTCAAGTCTCTCGCTGAGCTGGGAGCAAATCTGAGACAGACACACAGACACACAGACACACAGACACACACAAACACAAACACACACACAAACACACACACAAACACACACACAAACACACACACAAACACACACACACATATATATACACACACACACGCACCACAAAAAAACATTAAATACTATTCTCTCATTCAGACTACAGTGTTCTGAATGCCTGCTTAAACATCAGCAAGACCTTTTTTAATACCTATCCTTCATCTGCCACGTCTCTATTGTGCTGGTGACCATTTTGAGGTATTTCTCTGCACTTAAAATCAAACAGTAAACTTGCTGATTTACAAACTCACTAAAAACAAAACACAAATAAAAACATTCTGGTTACTTTCCCTTTTCCCAGCTGGTTAAAATTCTCCCCACACCACTACTCTGGTAACGCACTGCTCTTTGAAGAGACAAATCATACAGACTTTACAACATGGCTTTACAGAATTTATAACACCCCACCCTCATTTATACAGTATATATATTTGAACAACTCACCCACCCCCCCTGTGCATCAATCTGTGTTTGTAAAAATGAATTCTATGGAGGTCATATGTTTGTAAGTTTTTTGTTTATTTTTTTAATCCATATCACATATCCTGTGTTTGTAAACTGAAAAACCAACAGAAAACCGTTAATGCACTTAATTGCGCATATGTGTGGAGATACAACCAAACATCAGAATGCGAAAGTTTCAGATGGAAGAACACACAAATGCAATCAAAAAGTTCACTGCACAGCAAATGGTTTTGCAGAGTGGAGATCGTGCCTTTAAATATATTTAAGCGCAACAAATCTGACCTTAACCAAGCACCGCAGGACACTATTCCATGGTCCCATTTTTAAAGCAGTGAAATTAGGCTCGTAGAAGAGGGGTGCACGGGACACTGTCTTACAGAAAAATATAACAGAACATTTAGCGTGACGTCTGCAACCTCGTCTTAAATAAAGTACAAGGACATGTCACACTTAAGACTTCAAAGTAAACTCAGAAATAACAAGACACCATAAATGTTTCAGTGACTGGGCCTGCATCTCGCTCTGAAATGCTCACTGGTGTGTAGAGAAGTAACTGCTTGCTACTGGCATTTACACAGATAAGCAAATGTCTGTTCTCCACTGTAGAGAAGATGGACAGCCAGAGTCAAGACCTCAGTGAGAGGCAGAGACATTAAGAGGACTCTGTGAGAGGTGAGGTCCTAGTGTGCAGTTTTTATGGATATTTCTGAGGGCCTGAGACTGAAAACTGAAAACAGAAAGGCGGTATCTGCCTTCATCCTCCGCTCCTGTTAGCAAGGTACTAAATAAGCACTTTCCACGGATGTCCAGAAGACTGGCTTTTGTATTATTTATTTATTTTGGTATGGTAATGAGGACTGG
The DNA here is from genome assembly GCA_037974445.1 of Brycinus macrolepidotus. Taxonomy (NCBI): domain Eukaryota; kingdom Metazoa; phylum Chordata; class Actinopteri; order Characiformes; family Alestidae; genus Brycinus; species Brycinus macrolepidotus. Next base: position 8,120 of record JBBPCZ010017183.1, read on the forward strand.
TTGGCTATTTTTTGTGACTAGTTAGCAACACCTACCCAATACACGTTAAACCTCTACCTTTCTCTCCATCTCTTTTTCTATTCACTCCAACCCTTCCCTGTAGTTAAGTGCAGCTTCATGCTTCACATCTCTGAGAGATCACTGTTCTTCTCTCTAACTCAATATGCTTAAATGAAAAATCCAATTCTAATTGCACAACAGACCACCAGTGAGATATAACTTTCTCCAGACCGCACAAACACACGCATGTGCACACACACTACACACACACATGCCTGTGCTTGCAGAGGGTGTTAACACATCTTCATGTAGATCCCAACATCAGACACACTGAACTTCATGCATCTTCATATGAGGGAACATCACATCATATCAATGAGACCAGCATGTTCATCTTCAAACCAATTATGAATCAAACCACAACACAGTTTAGTGACAGAACTGGTTCAGCCTGTTAATGGAGATACATGGCTTTATTCAGTGTTTCAACATAAAATAATCCACCTCTTTTCTTAGTATCCATGGAGAGAATTTATTCTCATGAAGACTGCAATCTTCTTCATACACTGAATTACGATACATTTGGTTTTATATAAAAAGGCTTTAAACAGACAAAGGTCCGTTGAGCAGCCATAAAATAATTATATATGAGGTTACGATAATTTTAAAAAGACTTTGGATTTTCTTCTGTCTAGTAGTGTAATAAAACATCACAATGCATTGATCTGAAGGTGGAAATTTAACTGCATCTACAGTATTTGGATATTTGTGGCAAACTTAAAAGTGTATTAAGTTCAGAAATAAAATGTCAAACAAAGTGGGATTTACTTGAAACAGAGCATACCAGGACTGTAATTTTCTCTTTGGAAAAGTATTCAGATCCAAGTGTTTCAGATCATTATCATTTAAGCAGTTTTTGCAGAATTATGCATCCAAAATGCCTTCATACACTTCTGAATTCAGGATTTCATCACTGTTCGCAAGTTCATGACACCACTATAAGAAAACAGACTTTGATAAGAACCTAGACTTTGATATTTCCACCTCTGTGCTTGATGAGAGTCGGGCATCAGTTTGATGTCATGCTCAGTGTTTTCTTTTCGTCTGAAACTAATATCCTTGAAAATACATCAAATAGTTCATATTTTTATGTTTGGATCTATTGGTATATTGGAGTATTGTATCTGTTATAAGATAAGCAGAAGTACCAGTTGTGTGTGTGTGCTGGTGTGTGTATGTGTGTATGTGTTGGTGTGTGTGTGTGTGTGTGTGTCTGTGTATGTAACCTGTTCTGCTCTGAGGACCTCATTGCGCAGGGTATGCATCACACTGTCAGCAAGCCCATTAAAAGCAGCTCTACAGGGATGTGAGAAAAGCTATTTTTACAGAGCACAGCTCACACTGTACTGATCCCAGAACAGAACAGCATGCACACAAGCGCACACGCACACAAAATACTGTCCATAAATTATTTTACTGTACTTGTGAGCTCATACATTGACTCCAGTAAATAATTAAACAAACAAACCAACAAACCAGTAAATAAACTAAACTTAACCTGACTTAACCTGAACACAACCACTTGGTACATAACTTGGAAATGTAATACTACCTCCACTCAGCAGTCACCTTTCTGTCACTGTGCACTTTACTTCTCTTAATACATTATATATTACATTATATATTTTGCTTAACTCTGTACATACTGTTTGACAGCGCCACCTTGTTGTAATACCTCCCCCTTCAAATGGTCCTCTTCACCTCGCACGCAATTCTGTAAATACTGTAATTATAGTATTGCAATACTGCTGTAGTTATACCTCATTATCTCCACTTGTAAATTATACTATTCATCAGCACTTCTGGTTTGATGCTAACTGCATTTTGTTGGCTTTGTACCTGAACACCGCACAATGACAATAAAGCTGAAACTAATCTAATCTAATCTAAAACTTAAAAAGAGATCCATAGATGTGTGCACTCTGTCCACCACTGATTCTGGGTACTGCAGTGAGAGAACGCGGATGAATGAAAACAAGAAAAGGATGTATTCAACTCTAGTTCAAATAGAGTCGAGGGCTAAATTAGTAACTTAACATCACAGGAATTATCACTTAGTACAGGCGTGCCTCAAGGCAGTGAATTTCCCCAGGGCTTTTCCTCTTTCCACACATACTCATGTCCCATGATGATTCAGTTAAAATATGCCGACAACAGCCCCATAATAGGTGCTGTAACAGATAATAAGACCCGTTAAAAGCAGGAGGCGAAATGAGCAATCACATGATGTTAAATATGACTTCTAGCTAAATACATAAAAAAACAGTGGAGGCCATTATGGATCACAAGAAGAAACAGAATTTTAACATCACAATGCAAGATTTTACATAATATCTATTGTAAAGATTACATTAGTTACCCTTTGAAGAGAAATACTGATTCTGACCACACAATCAAAAAGATCTTAACAAAAGTTAATTTTTCTGAGACCATTAAAAAATTAGCATTTTATTCATCCACCACCGAGAGTGTTCCTACTTCAGTTTGGGAATCCAGATATTTAAATTCCTAATAAATTGCAAGGAAACATGTCCTCCTTCAGCTGATTGTGTATATTTAGCATACCCTTGAACAAGTGGAGAGGATGATTTCAGAATCCTGTCATCCAGCCTTTTTAATTGTTTCTTACGAAAATTGCTACAGATTTCTAAAATCAATTTTTTATAGTCTTGCATTTTATCAGTAGGGATGCGTGGTATTTTGTTTATTGTGTTATCACAAAGTTGTATTATATTTTGATCCACCAGAAACAATCACCACTGAGATCTGGCAATAAGAAATCAATAATAACAGTTTTATGGCATAACGACCCTCTCTTTTAGCTTCTGACCCTCTCTAAAGCTCACAAATGTTAAAAGGAAAATACGTTCACTCTGCACAACTTGCAGAACACACAGTATCAACTTTCATTTGAAGTGTTACAGTGCACCCCCCAGTGCACCCCCCCACACACACAGACCTAAAATCTCTCAGTTTAGTTAGAAAAATCTTGCTTGCATAATTACACCTGATAGCAACTAGTTTTTAATTTAATAGTGTTTGCAGTTTTGGATAAAGTCTTCCTTTAAATAACATGGTCTACTGTGTCAGGAGATGACCGCTAGTAACTTGAGTGTGTGTGTGTGTGTGCGTGCGTGCGTGTGAGTCGTACTGACCTGTTTGTATTCTCCGATGATGGAGCCGTTCTTTTTGATCTCAGACTCTGATTTGTCCAGCTCTCGCCGACACATCTCTTTCAGCTGAGAACAGACAGAGATCACAGAGTTACACACACACACCCAGACACACAGACCCACACACACGCACACACACGCACGCACACACGTGCATGCACGCACACTGCAGACCACTACATCAATACAGATACATTCTACTTCATATATACAATGAAAGAACTGCGCTTAAAACTATACCTTCAAGCTGTACCTTCAAAATTACACACTGCCCGAAATTGGAGTCTATAAGTGCTTAAAGGAACAGTTCTGCAAAACATTTGCACAGTTTTCCTTTTATCCCACATGCTCCTGTTTGGAGTGTCTCTATCTGAAAACTATACTGCTGTTGTCTAAAAGGTCAGTCTGTTTTTCTGATAAAGTGACTATTGACTTCTATTGTGTGTTAGCAAAGTTAAACTCTTAGCTCCAGTTCTAAACTGAAGAGGCAACATTCCTCTGATCAACAACATCTAAGTTAGGGGGAAATTATGTAAATTTGATCTTTTGCTGAAATATTCCTTTATTAAAGCCAAAAATAATTTTTAAAGTAAATTCATGCTTTTGGAGGGCTGCTATTCTACGTTTAAAGCATGTGTAACACTTCACTGGGCAATATTTATAAGGCTTCATATACCTACATGAACCTTTTATGGCAGCCGACATAAAACTAGATAACTTTTATAAAAGCTTATTCCAACAAACAGCATGAAGGTTGCTTTTGTCCATTCAGATTTCATTACACTGAGACCAGTGCTATGACAGCGGACACTTGTTGGAAAAAGCTGTTATAAATGCCCACACAGGCTTACGTCAGTTGAAAAGCTCAAGTAGCTTATGAATGCTGAACTTCAACAAAGTGTTGTCAAATTAAGCCTTAAAAACATGACATTTTATGTCACTATTACGTGTAATAATAGATTCCAAACCACTATTTGTGTTACTAGTAAACTACTTCAGTAATTTTATTTATTTATCTATAGTATTTATATCCACCTCTCTTACTGACCACAACATTTTGTTTATACAGAATAGCGTATTTACAACTAGGCATTTTCTGAGTATTTTCTGGAGAGTTTTGACTTATATTTTATACTGTTCTCGTCTTTGATTCTGACTAAAACTATCTGAAGCCCCAAACAAACTATACGCACTGCATGTCAAGCTTTGACTATCACTAAAACTGAATACCAATATCACTGTGCGATAACACAATAGCAGTGTAGTGATACTGACAATATATGTGTCCCATATATCTGTGGAGTGGGCTTGCACGGCTGCCGGTGGAACTGAATCACTCGTCGTTATTAATAATATACCGTATTTGTCAAATGATAAAACCTTTGCACATCTTTCACTGAATAGATCTCTTGCGAAAAACTCAGCAGGGCAGAAAAAGAACTGCATATCTGTTTGCAAACCAGGGAACAAAGAGCTGCATAAATGCATCCTGGCAGGAAAATAAAGCTTCCATTATGTAAACAAGTTTATGCGAATGTTGTTAGGCTGACAATACGTGGCATTGAGGACTTTTACATAACTGTATTTGACGCTCTTTTGTGGCTGTGGCCTCTTGTGGATTCTGTAAAGAGACTGCATCAAAAATCTATAATAAACCAACAGAAGGTGGTTCTTACATCGAGTCTCAATGTGGAAAGTCTCTTTAGATGTGTGCTGCTGTTTTTCCAGAGGTACTGAACAAGCATGTATTGGTTATTGTATAAAGAACCATATCAAAAGCGTTAGCTAGCATTTACAAGACAAGCCATTCACAAAACCAATACATAATGTCGCATTCAGCATAAAAAGGGGCACATAAATGTGTAGCATTATTTGTTGTAAATCAAAAATGGAAATATTTTGATAAAAAAAAAAAAAAAGATTTACTGAACAATACTAAATTGGCTAATTTGGTTTCATTCATACCACAACATTTGCAACTTTATTACAGCAGTGCAAAATGTTTACAAAGACATTTACCCCTGAGGACTGGATATAAATAAGTTGTTACATCCTAAATGATTAAACCTTGAGTTATTAACTTATATATGAAATGATGTATTAACAAATATGAACATATTCAAGGTTTGTTATATACAGTTTAGAACCTGAAGTAAGAACTTTAGTTTTCCCTTTCCTTTAAAATTTGGGGACTCGGACCTTGGTTTCCTAGCTCAGGATTTTCAGTCTTCTTTGTTCTCTCTCTCTCCCCTTCTATCTCTCTCTTACTCTCATTCTCTCCCCCTCTCCCTGTGTCTCTCTCTTTCTCCCTTTCTCTCCCTCTCCCACTCTCTTTCTCTTTCCCCTCTCCCTCTCTCTTTCTCTCCCTCTCCCTCTCCCTCGTCCCCCCTCTCTCTTTCTCCACATCACCTTGAACCCATATTTAACCCAACTGTCCCCCCTAGTGAACAAGCCTCTGCTCTTCCTAAGGAAACTACTGTCCACAGGCATTATGACTCCACTAATAAAAGAACTACCATCTCATGAGATTCTGCAGCAATTTAATACAACACTCGACCGCTGCACTGTCACTCAGCCTCAGCCGAGGGGCAACTTTTCCTAATGACTGTAGAATCAGAAGGGCAGATAGGAATGAAGAAAATATCGACAGGAGCTGAGATTGAATTGAAAGGGGGAATCAGGCTCTCCATTTCAGGACAGTTTTTAACATGGCTTTCCTTTGCCATTTCCCCTTGGGGAATCTCCAGTGTCATCCTAAGGGCTGTTTTATTACTGTATTAGTCCTAGTGAGGTTTATGAAATGACCGCTTGGAAGGACAAACAATTGCATCAATATATACACAGACAACGGCAGCAGAATTTTCCTACTTTTGTAAAACGACCCGGATATTGTGAAAGGCCCAATACTAATGTGGTATTATTATTATTATTATTATTGTCACTCTTGTTGTTGTTGTTATTATTATTAATATTATTAATAATAATAATAACAATAATAAAACAGAAGGATGGTGGAAAGGAGTGAGAAAAACATCCAACCTGTGCAGACTCTTCCTCTAGCCGTCTCTTCTCATCCTCAGAGTCTATTAGCTTCTGTTTCGTGATGAGGAGCTCTTTGTTTAGGGCATCCGCTTTTTCCTCGGCCTAAAGAAAACACACACACACACACACACACACACACACATACAATTTTTATCACTTTGTTATGAAAGCATAAGCAAAACCTGCTGGCTCTACAGTCAAGTCAACCAAGGCACCATAGCTGAAGCAGCAAATTGGCTAGAAAAGTAAAGTTACTGGAGAAGAACTCGGAAACTCCACTCTTCCACTATTATGAGGCATCAGACCACATATGAATTATGCTGTAATTCATATTTTACAGTTAGTCATACAAATTTTATGAGCGAACACATTTTAATAGGATTCTTTAATTTATAATTATATATTCTTTAAAACTCATTTATGGTTTCGAAAGTCAGAACGTTTGGTAGCACTCAAAAGGCTACATGACACCTACAAAAACCTGTATGACATTTATAAAAGCTTATTCCAACAAGCACCGACACTTTCTGGGGTGAAACTGACTAAAGCAAACTTTATGGTGACTGATGTTTGCTGGAATAAGCCATTCTAAATGTTAATGTAGGTTTATGTTATTCATAAGAGGCTAAAGGGTTATGCATACGTAATGTAGCATTTGAATGCGGCATTTCCATGAAGTGCTATTGGATGCTTTTTAACAAACAAACTCTCGCCATGCTAAGCTAAGCTAGCACTGCTTCTTCTGCAGGCTACTTGAATGATGCGATGAACAAATACATGAAAAAGGCCGGTAGGAGAAACTCACGTTGTCCAGGTCCTTCCGCAGAGAGATTTTGCTGCTGACCAGCTCGTGGGCCAGGTCATCGTTCTCCTGCTCTAGGCGCATGTTGGCCTCTTGCAGGCGTCTGTTCTCCCTCTGTGGAAAGACGAGGGACAGGGTTGGCAAATGTTTGTTTTGGTTTCTGACTCAGTGATCTTGTGACCGTCTCGTTATAATAGTTAACTATGGCAGAGAAGAGAGCAACCTTTGAGAAGAGTCCTGACTAACAATTGACCTGAAAGAGTGACGAGGAATTTAACACATTCCACTCAATCCAACTGCACGCTCCTGGACATAAAGCCACCAACAAAACAGACTTTACCCATTATAGCGGGGCATGTTATTGAAAACACAAACACAAACAGAGTGCAGTTACGTATACGTACCAAATCGTCACTGCCAGAACAAAACCTCATATTGTAAACCCGAAGAAGGAAAATATATTGGTGGCTTTTTGAATTTAAGTCAACTTTAAGTCAAAAGATTAAAGTATTTTTGGATTGTTCCTATTGTTCCATTTATCATGAAATTTTCACACAATGTGAAGAGCTACCAACGTTTAAACTATGTTAAAAAAAAAAATAAAATTCAAGGTTTTGTCTCAACAGTGATGCATTTTTAGGACTATTGATATATGTTCGTGAAATAAGATTGAAAAAATTACATTATTAATATAAAAATTATATAATCAATTATATTATTAATAAGTTATATTTATTATTCAATTATAAGACATGTTCAAGAATCATTTTAATCAAAAGTTAAAGCGTTACATAAAAATGGATGACCATGTTACTGCAAATCTAGTAACATTTTGGGTTCTAATTTGCTAACTTTCTTATCCAAAGCCTCATTATTTAGATGAGCTAATGAGCCAATATTAACACTAGAACTTACTGGTGCAGCTGTACATGGTGAAGACTTATGATCAGCTACACAACAATTTTTGTTTCTATACAGTTTTGTTGCAGGTATCAGCTCTAGCTAGTGGTTATAGTGGGTAGAGCAGCCTATTTATAGCTGCATTGCCTTTGCCTTTTCAATCACGTCCTGATTACCGTGTCCTTGGTGGCGGGTTTTAAGATCCTCATATTTCATAGTAAAGTGCAATATAATACTTGGTTTTAACAACAAGCAAAACAGTCACATTTTGACATATATTTCAACAACATATATCACTTACTCCCAAGTAATTACAGTAAGGGATAAAACAATTTGTGACATTATTGATCAAGTCAATAATAAAAAATGTCCACTGTTCATTTTCATGAAAAGTATTTGCTGCTTAGAAAAAACGACTGAACCTTTGGAAGCTTGTATTGTCACAGTGTTAAATTAATAATCTAGCTACACAAAATGGGTAATCAGCTTAAAATACAGCTCATTCTGTAAAGAGTTCACATAAAAAATACCATCAGCTCATCCTGGAAAGCTCACAGCTCTTCCAGAAAGGTCAAAATACCAACAGCCTCGTGAAAATGTTGAACTAGTGAAACTGCTACAGACCAAAGAACTATGATATGTTAATTTGCATATTTATTATTATATCACTTATTTTAACGGCTGCCTATCACTTACAATAGTTTGAAATTTTGTTCAGGCTTAAGACAAAGTTTTTTTTATTTTTTTTATTTCTTTTGCTAAAAAACTGTTTATGTGCATTTTTATGTTTGCTTTTTCGGCAAGCAATATTTACAAGCTACAATGAGGTAGATTTATCAATCATCTGTCAGTTAACACATGTGAATAAACAACTACTTAAAGATTTATTATTTTTTTTGTTTTTGTACCTGTGCACACCTCCTATGAGCCACTGACACACAATCAAGAATGGACGGATATGCAAAACACTGTATCGCATATGTAGACAGGATCCCTTGCTTTGTGCGTGTGTTTCAATCTCTCCGTGACTGGCAGGTCTTAAATCATTTCTTTAATTCCTCCTGAGCTGAGATGGGGCTAAGAGAGACGCAGCCATCAGTGATCCCTCCATCACTTCATCATTTCATCATCATCTCTCTCTCAAACTCTCTCTCTCCTCTGAGCCCGCGGTGAGGTTTCTCCTGGATTACCGCTCATTACTTCCACAAAGCGCATATGCTAATGGGGGGCAGAGCAGCGCTGGGTTTGAAATGTACTCAAGCTCCTTAGAGCAGGAGGTGAAAAACAAGCTGGTGTGAAGCATGCTGCTTTACCCATCACAATTTATGCTCAGCGCACAGAGAAGCGGCGGCCTGCAGGTGAAATCCTCACTCTCACACAGAAGCGTGAACGCTATGCGAATACTGTGTGCACACATGCAGACACGGAGCATGCAGAAATAGATTATGCAAATATGCACAAGCGCACACAGACATGTATTAATGATGCAGACAGAATCAAATGGCTCTGAATTAAAAACTAAACACACAAACACACACACACACACACTGTCTGAATATTGTGGTAATAGTATGCATTCATGCAGCTTTTGACTCCTGCAAGAATAAATATTATGTAAATATTCACACATCATCAATAATGCACACAAGCTCACAATCCCAGTTTCTAAGAAACACATACAAACACAGACACGTGTGTCAAGACACACACGGATGCAAAAATACATGTGAGCAGTGTGCACAAAGGGCATTCATGCAGGACAAAAACATTATGCAAATACTCAAAAAAAAAAAAAAACAGATGTGTATCAGATTCACAATCGGCTCAGAGTTTCTAAGAAACACACACACCCATTTGTGCACTCACATATAGGCTAGTTTTCATAACTGATATGATCGAATGCGCAAGAGAGAGAGTGGCCGGTGTGTGTATTCATGTGTACGTCTCCCTTCATTAGCTTAAGCCTCACAGCCTGGTAGAAAACCTTCTGAAACAGCTCAAATACTGCTGACTTTTGAACGACCTCACCCATTTAACATGAACAACATGAACAGCATTAACAAACTGAACGGCATTTTACAACCGCATCAAAAAACTAAGTGAGATTAAGTGAGACTAAGTGAGACTAAGACAGCGAGACAAAGCACAGCCTGTGGAGGGTTTTCTGTAGCAGATGAACCAGCTTGTATAGCAGAAAGTGCGTGCCGTCAGGAACGGAGGTGCTCTATGATAGGTGCGGTGGTTGGAATGGAAAGGAAAATATGCTGGTTAATACGATGTTTTTCTCTGTCACTTGTACCAGAAGGTGTTTAGAGAAAGGCAAAAGTCACTACACTTTGATCTAAAATACTTAATATGACCATGGGCATGATCTAAAAAGGTAAAAATGGTGCTTTTGTTTACAGACTGACTTTAAATAACTGGCAAAATGATGCAAATGATTCCATTCTTTTTCACATTACACATGATTTTGGTTATTTGGCACATAGTAAGACTGCACTTACTTATATGCTGTATACACAGCACTTCTACTAATTAACTAAACACATTAAATGCAATTTAAAAAGATGATACTGTAGATTTTTGCTGCGATATAAGAAAGAAACACTGGTATAAGAGATTTGATTTGCAGAACAGAGAAAAAAGGACGAGCTTATTCAAAAAAAGGTTGCTAATATGCCAGTGTGATAATATTTTCCAACCAAATGAAGGTGGAGAAGCACTGCATGTTGGAGAACATCATGCCATGTGTGCAGAATGCAGTTATCATTACACATCAGTAATATTAGAAGCTGGTCCAGTTGTTAATTATAAAGTAAGTATATTACTATCTGAGACAACGCAAGCGTCGGGTTCAGTAATGCTCATATGTACTTCAAAATCAAAATTAGAAGACCATGAAATTAGTAGATGACCAGTTGTCCAAATATCCAATACCATCGAAGCTTAGCATTCGCACAAAGTGTTTAACCAAAAACAGATAAAAATGCTGACACATGCTAATAAGATACTAAATATGCACACACATTTACAGTCCTCTCTTGAAAACCACGTGTGTTCACACTGGCAAAAAATAGAACATATAGACTCATTGGTGACTGTGGCACAGAAATGTGTGTCCACCACACACACACACACACACACACACACACACACACACACACACACACACACACTTACTTTACCTCATATCTCTCTATGGGGGCCTCCTGCTGTTCCTGTTGCTCTCGGAGTGTGTGGTATTCCTTCTCATACTTCTTCAGCTTCTTCTGACTGATCTGTTACACACACCAGTACACAAAAAGTTATTTTTACATATGTGACATGCAGTGTTGGCTAAAGACATGGTGAAGACAACTTTGATAAACTGATAAATTGTGACAAGATTATTTATCAATATTGAATTAATTGCCATTAATGATGACTATAAATGATAAATCTCTAAGGATAATGAAGTCTATTTTGAAAAGTCCGTTAGGATAAAAGACTGGATACAGTGTCAGACAAGCGGAAAGTCAAAGAAATTATACTGTAGAGGGGTTAGGGGTTAATTAACCTATTCAAGCACTGCCCACAAGTGTTTAATAGCAATGGCTCCTAGGTTGAATAAGCTTTACGGAACACTGACGAAAAACGGAACAACTGCGTTATAAATATGTTTTAATGTTTTAAGGAGACTTCCAACTGATACTTAAAATCTGTATGTGTGTGTAAAGCCCCACTGTTAGGGACTGTTATAGACAGGCTGAAGTTTTTTTTTTATTTGTTTTGGGCAGTCAAACTAATGTATGAAACCTGTCCAGTTTTGATTACCTACAACCACATAGTCCACCTTGGTAGCATAGCATTTTAATGTTACATAACAATGTTAAATAAATTCAATGTCATATTTTCTGTAAAGCTCGTCCAACCTAGTAAAAATTGCAATGAAAGAGCATATCTGATGGTGGAGCACTGACAAATTAGTTCATTTTAAAATCCAAAATACACTTAAAACCACTATGAGCATTTGAAAGTTTATGTACTATGAAAATAAAAATCTGAAATGAGCAAATAAAGCCCATGTCACAGCCCTCCAGTGCTAACATAATAAACCACCAATCAAACCGCCCTTTACATTGTATGAACACTGTCATTTCCAGTGTCCCTGGTGACCAACATACACACACAAACACACAACTAAGCTACATTTATCATCTTGTTCCTTAACAGTGCAGTGTCTTTTTTTGAATAACCTAGTTTTATAGGCAGTTCATATGTGTGTTTACCAGGCATTTGTGAACAGAGCGTTCCAGTTCTTGGAGAGCGCTGTAAATGCTCAATGCCTTATAAATGAGGTCTATTTAAAGTAATGAACAACACAGAGGCTGTTCAGAGCCTTTGCTCACACAACACTGGCTTTACTAAAAGAAGCCTTCAGTTACACCATACGTCCACCAACCCGCATCACTTCCACACACTCGAGGGATGAGTGAGTGACAGCGTACGAGTGTATCCATGTTTGTTTTTGTACATGTCCATGGCAAAACTGGTTTTTCGATCAGCTAATAAAGTGAAAAAAACACTTTTTACTGTTGACATCTCCTTTATTTATAAAGAAAACACTCTCAAACTTCTGAGAACGAACAAAGTTGAATAAGGCGAAGCTTTTCTTGACATTATTATTTTATGTTATACTGAAAAAGGAATGGCATAATTAGCTGAAATGACAGTGGATAGTCAAACATCTGAACCCACCATTGAAACTACACATATCTGAAATGAGTGGCAATTTTTTTCTTTAGAAATTACTCATAGAACACCTTTTATTTTAGAAATAAATGTAAGGTAGCTCTAATTAGCCTGAGAAAATTCTTATTCTACTCCCAAGTGGCATAAGCGGCGGTCCTATCATCAAGAGACTGTGATTTTGATTGATGGTGGGAAGGACAGCCCTTCCTGTTCCCCATCACTTGCCGTAGTGCTAGCCAGTAAAGGCACCTGTTAGCTGACTTAACATCTAAAAAGTAATGCGCTAGCATTCACCCTCCCAGCTTGGTAGCACTGTGTTCCAACTAGTGGGTGGAATTGCAAACCGCCCTTTACATTGTATGAACACTTCATATTGAATGGACCAATAAAAACAGTCCAAAGTTAACTGGAATTACATTAACCATCATTACAGGTTTTATATTAAGTTTTACCTTCTTCAAGAAGTTACTATTTTGGAGATATTAAGGTTTCAACAATACAGATGTTCTAACATTATATGCAAAACACATTAAACACATGTGGCACATGTGCATGACTTCATGTTCTATAAAGGTATAAAACAAGCACTCGGGGGATAAAGACCTTGACTGGTTTGTGTTATGAGCTTGAAGCGCTGGGTGCCCGCTAAACGTTTTGGAAGGGGCCATGCAGAAGCTCAAGTATTTTAGAGCTGAGGCCTCCAACTGCAAAAGCACACAGAGTCTACCTTCAAACACAGACACTGCATTCAGAGGCACAGAGAGTGCTTAAGCGGGATGTGTGCGCGTGTGAGTGCGTTTGTGCGAGAGTGAGAGAATGGGGGTTTTGTGCTGGGGAAAGAGTGGGAGAGGTGCCCAGCGGAGACTCAATCAGTCACAGACTGACAGGAGTCAGGCTACTGTAAACACACACACACACACGCATACACGCACACAGTACCACACTTATACATTAAGGACACATCTATCTTGCTGTATGTTTATTAACATGTTGTTCAGCACGCTTGAATGCCCCTTATCATCCATCTTTCTGCCATGGTGACATTGCTCCAACATTACTGCAGCATAGCTGTGATGTTAGCAGCTCCATTCTGCAGCCACCTGCTCCCGGCCTCCCGCTGGCACTCTGCTGACAGAATTAGTGTGCAGGTGACAACACCAGGGCCTCCTCTCCTTCCTTACTTTCCTCCCTTCCACAATTATGTCTAGCTCTTTAAACAAAATTAACAATTAAAGTTATTGGTGGCCGGCTGATCTAAAAGCTAGCTTACCAGAGGAGCAGGGCTGAGTGATGTATCGTCTATGCCAGAGTCGACTTAACCTAACAGTAGCATTCCTTAGTTTCAGCAGCACTGATAGATAACAGAAACTAAGTTACTTACAAGAAATTCCACCAAATTGTTATTCAATTAGTTATATCAATTAGAGTGGTTTGATGTCTTGCAGAGAAACGTACGGCGTTTCTGGATTTTTTTTTTCTTTTTTTTACAGTGGTGGCGATAGGAACAAGATACACAAGATCTAAAACGCAAATACGTGAACTACTTATAACACCTTGCATGAACCTCTGCACTGTGGATTTTAAAAATATATTTTAAAACCAAATCTTCTTACAACTATTGTAAAACAATGTCTCAGGCATCAGGCTGTGAATTCAATCATTTCATGTAATAACAATCTGTGAGGAACCTTTTAGAGGCATTACATGATGTCTGGTTCCGTTTACCACCACTTTAAACAATCCTGATTTGTTATGTTTCTCACAGAGCTGAAACCCCACTGAATGAAATACTGGTGGAATATTATGACAGTCTGAGATTTATAGAAATGTTAAGATATTGAACTTTGTAAATATCACTGAGCACCAGCTAACAGGATTAGCGTTTTTCTTAGCATAGTTAGCAGAATCAGCATTTTTGGCATAGTTTTGTTGAAGGAGGCCGGTTCAGACTGCTGTACTGAGAAACAGCAGGAAGAAGACAAAGTCTGTTAGGTAAAGGCGGTCCTAGTCTATGCATTCATAATGGAATTAAACCTATTTAATCACTATTAAACCAACTGTTGTTCAGTGATGGCATCAATCTGCTACCAGGTATCAATACTGGGCCAAAGTCATATTAGTAGCTGTGTATTTAACTTCGGGTAGGAGAGTAATTTTAGAACGCCAGCCTGCTTTTAGATGCTCATCTAAAGTGCTTTAAATAAAAACTGCTCTTTTTAAAGTGTAGTAGTAAAAAAAAACAACAACAACAAAAAAACACTTGATCTGTATCATCATCAATCTACACCAGTCTTTAACACCGGTATCAAAATAGTAAAAGTGGTATCACGCCATCTCTAATGCTGTCATTGAAGTATAAAGTATCTACATTCAGTATACATTAAAGTCAATAAATCTACTTTATAAGGCTATTATTAAAAACTACTTTTTTACTGATTGTTCATCTTTTCTTGAACTACTTAACACTATATTTAACATAGGTTCTTAATTCTGCACAGTATAAATGTATAGTGACCTTCATCTTTTGGTGGTGCAAGCATGCTCCCATCTGAAAGAGAGAGGTGTCACATTCTCTCAGCACAAAACATCCCAAAGCTCAGCATGATAATCAGAGATGATTATAACAGCGAGCTCACACCATTGTCCCTTCCATAAAATCATACTGCCCTCTGCTGGCCACTGGAAGGCACTGTTTTCCAGTAGACAATCACAGAATTTTGCTCATTTTTGGCAAATACAATGCAAAAATGTGCTAAGTACCACAGTATCTTGTATCTGAAGATACAAGTCAAAGATAATGAAACCCAAAAATCTGTCCTCTGTAAAATATGAACATTGTAATGAGCTGTAGAGCTTCTGAGAGTGCTGCATGACAAGTGTGTAATTTTTATGCCACTTTTCCAGGTGGGGTGTTTCAGTGAGGAAGCTGCTTTTTGAGAGTAATTAAAGAGAAAACATAAGTAAATTAGAAAGCTGACAGCTTTGTTATCTCAAAAAAAAAACAACAAAAAAAAAAAACAGTTTGTTCCTATTTAGTGCACACAGTTTTGTTTCTAAAACGCTCACGTATGAGATTTCAAAGCACTATTGCTTTTAAAGTGGCTTAAATAATTTTAATAATTTGATGGACATACATTAAATCTAATCACTGGCCAAAACGGATTTTAGATTCTGAAGCATCCACCCAAAACATAGTTAGATGGTAGTTTGGGTATAATTACTAATTTAAACATTTTAAAAAGGGCAGTAACTCTGCAGAGTCTCTCACAAAAACGTGCCAAAAAGGCCACACTCACTGATCACACTCTGTATCTGTCTCATGTGATCTGATTACAGCGAGACGTGCAGTGGTAAGTATTTTGTGCTTCCATCACTCGAATGATGTCCTGTGACTACCTGTAATCAGATTTTGTGACTGAAGGAAGGATGTCGTGCATATTTACTACATCAGTCTCTCACTGTGTTTGCTGTCAGACAAAAAAAAAAAAATGTACTGGTTGGTGTACACAGTTATAAACAGATGGCATGGACTGCTAAGGCCGCTTATAAACAAATGGAAGAGGAGAAGAAAGAAGCTTTCGTCTTTGGTGTTACGATACAATTGATTAGACGGTCCTTTGTTGCCAGACCGGTGGCACAAGTACAGATGGTATTTAGTCATAGTGTCCCTGACAACCTCAGAAGGAGGTTTGACTGATCAGACCATAATGCATCTCCACTGGACTCCATTCAGACCTGAGTTTAGCAATGTGATTAAATGATGCAAAACATGTATGATCTGTGGTGTCTTACAAAACAATATGTATTTTATTTTCATTTGTTTCAAGTTTGAGGACAATTGATATCAAACAATGTTCATTTAAAATGACCTTCAGCAGCTGCAGTTACACGACCCTGAAATCTGGGAGTGCAGTACTAAGAAACAGTAGAAAGAAGACAAAGACTGTTACGTAAGTGCTGTCCTAGTCTATGCATTCATAACACTGTTAAACCTATTTAATAGCTAGTAAACCAAATATTGTTTAGCGATGGCACCAATCTGCTACCAGATATCAATACTGGGCCAATGTCACGTTGGTAACTTTGTATTTTCTTCATGTTGGGTAGGATAGTAATTTCAGAATGACAGCCTATTTTAGATGCTCAACTTAAGTGAAGTGCTTAAGTTAAAAACAGCTTTTTAAACTGCATTTTCAGTTGCAGTTGCTGCATTAAATCTACATTAAGCCTACATTAAAGTCATTAAATCTGTTTCATAATGTTATTACTGAAAACAATTTATTGGCCGATTGGTTTCTTCAAGGGCAAATGTTGACTTGAGCTACTTAACACTTTATTTAACAAAGGTTCTTAATTCTACTCAGTAAGGTATACATGTGAAACAATGAAATCTGCAACCCCCTTAGTACCCCGCCTCCCACCTCCGTGCATGACAGGTGTAAATGAGGTCATCAATAATTAACTTTTTCAGCTTGATCAGAGGTTCATACCTTCATGCTACATGCTAGCTCCATGAGCTTCTTAGCATTCTCCTCAGAACGGTACCGCTTCGGCACAGGCACACGGAAAAACTTCAGCGCCCCCTCGAAATCCGCCTGCAGCAGGTCATCTTTAGAGGTCTGCGAAGAACAGAGATGAGGGGAATACAACACAAAGACAGTAACAGAAGATCCAAAACTGTCTTCTGTGTAATACTGATGCCCTGTGACTGTGTGTGGCTTTGTTCTTACCTTCAGTAACGCCAGAGCCACATTGAATATGACACTGATACCCTGTGTTAGAAGGAAGACAGCGGATTTAGGCAGAGACAAGATGTCAGATGATTAAAGAAACATAAAAAGACTAAAACAGAGAGATGCTGCACCTCGCACAGCAGCAGGTCGATGATGTGAAAGACCATGTAGAGAGGGAACTTGGCTGTAAAGAGCGTGAGGAACCACTGGGAGGCGTACATGTGCGCTTCTAAGCCTATGCTTAAGAAGTGAGAGTACAGGTCTGGAATGTATTCCTGCAGAGGAAGAGGAGAGAGTGCTGGAGGTCACTATTCACTCACACAAAGCTTAAAAATACATAATTTGTAACACAGCGTGATCTGGGTAAAATAAATCGGTGAAAATACATAATGGGTACCAGATTTTTCAGTATACCAAAGCAATAAGCCATGTGCTTTTATTGCTTTTACAAAATAGCAACAAAAGTTATAATGATAAAATGCTTATTAGTAATAATCACCATAAAAACAATCCCCCTACCAAGCACTGTAGTTTAAAATGACTAGGCTGTGGTTGCCGAGCAACAAAACAATCTTTAGCATGTGACTGCATTATATACCCATGTTGCTAATTACATGACTGGGAAAACTAACATATCTTATATGTTGTACAGCTTTATGGGAGAGCCGCTAAAGTCTTACAGCATTTCTATGTAAGCCAGCCAACATGGCAATGTTCAGTGTTTGGACAGTAATATCACTAACGTCAGGCTTCACTTGAGCACTGGGATGGATCGCACACTAAAAACGTTTATATGTCCGTAGCAGACAAAGTTCTCCAGTTATATAAGTGCACTATTTGTGTTAAAAGTAAATTACTTAGCAGTAAGTTATTTATCTCTAGCATTTAAACCTCAGCTGAGTTTTTCCTTTTATTTTAGACATTATATTTTATATTGTTCTTGTGTCTGTGCAGTTGTGTCTAAGCAATTTCCTCCAGGTAGTATAAGGATCTGTGTAGTATATTTATAAGTACAGCAGTAGTATTTCCGTACCATAGCGTATCCAATGTGTGGGGCAGTGTTTTAATCATGTTCAAGATCTAAATCAGTAACTACTTGTAACTACAAATACATAGTCGCTGTTTTTTTTCCCCTACAGCAGATACAGCAGAAGACTGTCATTACTATGGCTTTTGCAAGAAAACGTGATTAAACGAGGCGTACAGACAGCTACTTTTGGTTTTGGGTTACACTTCAGGCATGTACATGTTATAATGGATTTGTGACTCCAACAATCGCATTTTAGAACTGAAACTCTGATTTATCCGTTTGGAAATTTCACAACAGTATAATCACACACCTGCATGAGTCTCTCCAGCTGAAAGAACTTGCAGTGCAGGTCTTCAAAGTTCTGTTTGAAGAGCTCCCTGAGACCATAGTCAAACATGATCTTCACCAGAACGCTAAACGCCTGCTCCTCTGGCATCTGGACAAGTAAACACACAATTATTTTAAAGAAAACACTTATTTTATTCTCATATTTTGAATGTTCAGCAATTTAAACATAAACTGCAGCTGCAGGACATCTCCACTAGTTTTGCTCACTGAGTGAGAAGATCCAGCAAGTATTCCTTCACCTAGTTTTTGTCTACCAGAGTAAACTCACTTAAACATTAGACTCACATGTAGCAGCAGCACAGCAGCCAGGAAGGACTGACCCTGACAGTAACCAATCTCTTCATCATACACAGAGTATGCCTTGGGAAGAGGGAGAAACATATCAATAGCAATCAAAAGACAGAGTTTGTCACTGAAAATCCTTTGCAAAACTAGCATGAAAGTAGTGTAAGACCAGGTAACCTTTATTGTTCACCAAAGGGAAAATCAATTGTTTGAACAGAAGTGCACAGTAAAGTGTACAGTATAAAATAGTATAAAATAATGCTCTTTTTCGATCCAATCATATTACCAACCTGTTGACAACCAACCTAATTAGACTGTCCACCAGGTGTTTTTACAACTTTTCCATTTTTTTTAGCACAGCACACTGTATGAAACTGAATAGAAACCATTTGTTCTCAGTTTTACAGTGTTTTTAATATGTGGCACCACTGGTTCTTTTTTGTCTGTTCCAGTGTTCGGAAAAATAAAAATCATGACATATTGAGTACTGCAGTGCTGTTTCTCAGTATCCCAACAAAAACCTTAGCCAGGCTTCAGCATGTACAAAACTCTCTGACTCAAGTTTTTACTTACACTAAAAGGTCTGAACACATCTCCCCTGCTCTCCATAACCTTCACTGGCTACCCATTTCATACCGTATCATATTCAGGACAAGCTGCTCCTCATTACTTTTAAAGCTCTGCATGCTTCTGCCCCTCCCATCTCACTAAATTACACCACCCATATACTCTTGCTAGCTCACTATGTTCTTCTGGAACTGGCCAGCTCAAAGTTCTCAAATGTAGATGATCTACTATGGGAAGCAGATCATTTAGCATGGTGGTCCACCAAACTGTGGAATTCCCTCTGTAAGAACCTTCATCATCTTTGGACTATCTCATGTTTTTAACTCCTGGACCCGTTGTCTATGTTTCTTGTTTTTTGTATTAAATGTCTGTGAGTCTCATGATTACGTCTTGTCTTCTCCGACCTACACTCATTACATACATACTTATTAATATATTATACTGTGTATCATGAAGTTATCTTCAAGTTTTGCAATACTGTTTTTTGGTCATACTGACCTCCCCTCTATGGTAAAGAACTTTTACCAGAAGAGCAACAGCTCTTCAAATGAAATATTTGACAAACCACTCACATGCACACTGCCTGCAGCCTTTTTTCCAGCACCTGGCTGAAAGTATATTCTTTATTTCTGGCCCATACAAGTTTGACATCTCTATTAAAACACACCTCTGGCCTACTTTTCTCCTAAAAACTGTGTTAATTTGTTCTTCTGAAATGACTCCAGACTGGGGCAATTACAAAATGGAGCCATACTAAACCTGCTGAACTCTTAATTGAGCCAGTTCGGGGTCCCTAAGGTGTTAAAAGCGTACAGTGAGCTGGCTGACTTATTATGAGGTAAATACAGGAAAATCCATATGGCTCTGAATGATGGTAGTAAACACCCAGGGAGGAGGGCTAGTAAATTATTAAGAGATGCCTAAAGACACGGATCAAACAATCAATCTCTCCACCGCCTCCATCCTTTATGGCCTAAACCCAGTGACCTAATAACTGGCATGAGAGGGAGTCTGAGACATGCTGGCAAATATGAATAATTTCAAAGAGAAAAGAGTGCTTGTTACACCAAAGGAAAAGTAATGCTTGCAGAGGTACATTATATATGAATGCACCATTTGTATTTAAGGGCCTGGGCATAGAAGTAAAGTAAAGCTTTCCAAATTTCCCTGAGTGTCTCTAGTTGTCATTCATTTTCAGTTAGGGGTGATAAATAACAATACTGTGGTGAGGGGCATTAGCTGCCACGTGAGGATGAAACTTTTTCTTAAGCCTGTGAAGTTTCACTTTAGGGATCTTTAAGGGCACTGATCACCAATTCTGGTCCAGGAGGTCCAACTTTCTGCAGAATTTAGCTCCAGCCCAAATCTAAGAGATGTCCAGGATCTGGTGACCACTGTTCTAGGGTGTCTACGTTTAGGTCAAAATTAGGGTTACACAGACTTCTGAATATCCGCAAAAAAATGCTGGAAAGTGAATATTGGGAAGCTCCATTCCCCATGCTACAGTATTAAGACTGGGAGTTTGTATTGCTGCTAATCATATTTTTTGTGATATAACATGAACATATAAAATTATATTGGGATACTTTATAACTATCTTAATTTCTTGAGGCTTAAATTTGGTCATGGTAACAAAATTTTCGGTTATAGAAAGTAAGGAGTCATTTTACACATTTTTTGCATGTGTTTTAACCTCACCTTACAGATTTTGTACAGCGAGTCCTGGCCATCCCCTCCTGTATCTTTGAAGTAGTCATGTGCTGGAAATGTGCGATTAATATCTCGAGTGATGGCGCTGTCCTGAGGAGACTCCTGTTCAAAGAAAGAGAAAGAATGTACACAAAAATTAGGAAACACATCCAGCCCATTTATAGCGCTTCATGTCAAAGCTGTGAATCCTCCCCAGGCTGGAACACATCTGTATTCAGTCACATCATCTGGGAGACCCACACAGAGCTCCTGAGACCTGGAACACCCACTAGGGGGCAATGTGTGTGTGTGTGTGTCCCCACCACAGGGCAGAACACACAGTGTCTTGGCCTAATACATGCTGGTACACACTGTCCTTATTCCCAGTGGGACATGGGCCCAAACCAGGGGAGAAGACTGTATGAGTATATGTGAATGTTTTGATATCTCGTCTGCAAGACTAATATCACAAAAACGCTACAATATACAAATGAGCCACAACAGTTCTCGATGAGTGTGTCTTTGGGTGTTTAGATGAATCAATGCATTCGTGCAATCCAACAAATGTACAAAATTTGCCAAAATAATATGGGTTACCCCAGTGGAACACCATTTTATGCCTGGGAGTCCAGAACAGCACTGGATGTGCTTTGCTCTCTCTGGGTGAGAAGGATGGCCCCTTTCTCCCCCGCAACACTCAGCATGATGCTAGCCAGTACAAGCATCTATTAGATAGCATCATGGGACTGGCGGTTAGTATTCTCCTGCAGGTGCGTTACGATGTCCAATTACGTTTCATTGGCAGCAGTTTGACAAGATGTAATGGAGCTTCACATGATGTGCAAGAAGCACGTGCTTGTCTTCACCCTCCCAGTTTTTTGGTGGTGTCGTGAGATAGAGGAGTTCTAGCAAGTAGGTAGAATTAAAGATGACTAAATTGGACAGAAAATTAAGGGGGGAAAAAAAAACAAAAAAAAACAAAACAATGCATCTTACTTATTCTGTTACTTACACTGATATGTTTATACAGCAATGAAACACAAGAGAGGTGTGCTTTCAATGCTAACATCACAGTACATTTGGTGAACAAGAAGCATTTCAATGAAATAAAAGTGGAAATCTTGTCAACTGCATGTGGGTAGAACTAACATGCTTTGAGGGACTGTGTGGTGGCCAGAGGCACAGGAAATGTGAAGATAGAGGAGAAAACAGGATTTAAATAAATATCGACAAATCCTACTAGTCAGTGAAGAAACTGAAGATGAAAACAGGCTATATATTCCAACAGGACAATGATTCAAAAAATAGACGAAAATCAATCTTGAATCTTGAAAAACATTAAGAGAATTATGGCTTTCACTGTCCCCACACTTTAATATTATTAAAAATCTGTGATTAGATATTAAACACGCTGTGCATGCAATACGATTTTGTCAAAAGGTGAAAAATAGCACTAAATTAAAAAGAGAAAAACTGGTTGCTGCTACAAGAAACATTTGAAGGCTGTGATTTCAGCAAATGAAGGTCCAAATGCTGGAACAGTGCCCCAACTTACGTACATGCCATATGTCATGTTTTTTGTTTATTTATGTACGTATGTGCTTTTTACCAAGTGGAAAAACTAGCCAAATGGGAGAGGGGTACATTAAGTGAAAACTGTAAATGGAATCCAGCCAAGTATATCCAGAACTGATCTGGACATGAAATACATGTTAGTGCAAGGTGTAAACAGCTTTTCCGCATGTACGTGTGTGTGTGTGTGTGTTTGCTTTATCCCAAGTTTCCCCATCTGGCTATGTCAAATATCACAGTCATTCACCCCTGTGTGTACACTTAAGTGTCTGAGATATTGAGCTATGAGGTGAAGGAATCATATTAGACTGTGTGTGTATGTGCGCGTTTGCTAATCCCCAAATGCCCTCACACTTTCTCTCTCTCTCTCTCTCTCTCTCTCTCTCTCTCTCTCTCTCTCTCTCTCGAGTCTGTAGACAGAGAGATCTAAGCGTTCTACCGGTTTGCAGTACGTTGCAGAACAAATAGCTTTTGTCAGTCTAAACAAAAACATGGCCTTTTCCAGCCTGCACTACAGCTGTTTAGTTAAGTAAGTGGCTTCTGAAAGAAAACCTAACAGAACTCTGGCTCCTCTCCTGTCTTCTCTGATGTTTTTTTTTTCCTCCTGTAGCTTGATCTCTCCACACTTTATTAAGCTCTTCTTAAGCGGACTTTACAGTAAAGATGTCTTCAGATGAAGGACAACTCCAGATTATGTTATTATAGAAAAAAAGGCTTTGAAACTCCAGTAAGGAGCCAAAGCACAAAAAGTAGCAAAGCACAAAATACTAAAGTAAATGTACTTTGTTACGACACTTAGTAACAAAATACATTGGTACTTTTGTATGCTATACAGTACTTGAGTTTGTTAAAGATTTGCACATCATTCAAGTATTACCTCACTTATTCTAAGAGATTTTTCTCTTTTTTTCTTGCCAATCAGTTCAGCTTCTGGTGCATTTTAATGTACTGTTTTTATTAAAACATTTGGCCAAATTCATATCACTAGTCAACGAATCACACATTGCCTAAAATAATCTGTTAATATCATATAACAGCTATGTTTTAATTTTATATACTTCAGTTTGTTTACACCTGATACTTTAAAACTTTCACTCAAATATACTTTGGCTCTGTACATTTTTAACAAAAAAGGTGCAATATGGTTGAAATGTTCTTTGACTTGTAACAATGGCAGAACCATTTAAAAAAAGTTCTTTAAAAAAAGATCATTTACAGCAGAATTTCCACCGCAGAGAAGAACTATTTAAAGAACAATACTAAAGAACACTAGCCATTATAGACAACACCAGGGCTGGAGAGGACTGATCTTGGACCTGATTAGTTTATATTTATGATGCTCACCGTCACAAAAACTGATCAAAGATCAGCATTATACTCCTGAAGCAATTTGTGAAAACAGACCTTGTTGTCTAAATGGCTGCCTGCAGCGTTCGACTACACAGTGACATTTTGTTTATTTTTATAGCTGACAGGACGCCCTGCTGACTCCTAAAATACATCCACAAGCCTGTGCCACCTTGATGAAGTGCTGGATGCAAGTTGAGCGAGTTAAAACATTTCGATGATTATTAACTTCTATAGTGTTTATTTTTAGTGCAACATTGGTCTTGTAGCTCCAGTTATAAACCAAAGCTTTTTTCAGCAATATAGGTTTAAACTATATCCAGTGTTTATCTTTTTTTACAGTATGTTTTGATTACTATGTTAATTGAAAACTGTAAATTTTTGATACACTATTCCTTCACTTTTACTGGGAATATGAAGAAAGAAGGTAAATTGTCCATTTTGATTTCAGCTTCACTGAAAGGAAGAACACTAAACTGCAACGTAATACAGCCTGGGGTTTAAAGTGAATACAGAAAGAAGTCTGGTCCACATGACTTTGCATTACATATATTTCTACAGAACCCTTTAGAACCCTGAGGGTATCTTTCCTGTCTCTACATTACTTGTTGTTTTCAAATATTGGAAAACAACAAGTAATATTGTCCTTTTTTCAGCACAAACTAGCTAATATGATGAAAAGATTATTTTTATAATTCAACCAATTATTTGGACACAATTAACCGCCACACTCACACACACACACACACACACACGCGCACACACACGCACACACACACGCACACACGCACGCACACACGCACGCACACACACGCACACGCGCACACGCACACGCACACACGCGCACACGCACACATCAAAAATAAAACAAATTTAGTAACTTTGACTATTTTGTCAATTTCTTAAAATTTATGCCTTTTCAAAGTTCCAAAAACTGTAAAATTTTACAGAACATATAATCACGAAACACGAAACCTCCAAACAAGGTACTTTGGTGTAACATCAAGTACAAGATGATGTTTACATGACATTTATGTGCTTAGTGTTAAATGCAAAACAAGTCTGCTATAATTCAAGTGATTCGCCTAAAATCAAATTTGCACAGTTGTCTTCTTTAACCCAAAAGTAGTTGATCAGTCAAAACATGTTTGGTGTCTGAAGTTTTGCACTAGAGATACGAGGCTAATAAAGCTAACAAGCTTAGCATTGTACTAAGTGCATGCATAAATCATCACATACTTGCCTCAAAATATTTCATTTTATATACTGTCACTGTCAAAAAAAAAAAAAATTTAATCTTCATTTTTATTGGTTTTACATTTTTGGCCATAATTTGACATCATCCGCTGCTGTTTGGACTGCGTCAATTTCATGACAGACGGTAGAAACGCTCCAAAATGATTCAAAATAAAATCATGCAACACCAACTTTTTCCTGGAAAATTACTTCTTTTAAACATACAGTTTTACTTAGACAGCAACAACATAACTAAATCGCAGAAACCACAAGAGATTTGAGATTACTTAACACCAACAAGTGTGTAATGATTTAGGCACGGTTTGTTTGCATGATGTTAGTTTCTTCTGCTTCTTTGCTGCCTCACTTATAGGGTTAGGTAAGCAAGTTCAGAATGTGAGAGCAGGGTTCTCTCTTAAAATAGAATGAGAGAGAAAGAAGAATGAGAAGCATGGATACGGAGACGAAGAGAGAAAGAGGAAGACGCAAAAAAAGACAAAAACCTTCTTTCACATCGGTTCAGAACCTGGCAATCACATGACCTGTGTGGTCATCGCATGACCTGGAACAATGCCACAGTTAAACTAGCATTAACTCTTCAACAACAAAAAAACTCATGTACAGTGTGTGTGTGTGTGTGTGTGTGTGTGTGTGTGTGTGTGTGTGTGTGTGTGTGTGTGTGTGTGTGTGTGTGTG
>JBBPCZ010017184.1:0-14649 GCA_037974445.1 Brycinus macrolepidotus
CCAAGACAAGACCGAGGGATCCGAGACCAAGACAAGACCAAGACCAAAGACCGTCGAGACTGTGACAAGACCAAGACTCGGTCTCGAGACATCCAACTCTAGGAGTGAGGTACCTCTGAATTTTCATTTTGTACATTTAGATGGAACTGTCTGGTACCTTAATCATTCAAAAATTACACTGTTTGCTTCCTTCTGTAAAATGGGGATGCTGCCATTAAGACACTAGTTGCAGCCATCTTGGGACTTTGGACCTTGGGACCAAAACTGTTAAGCTAAAGGTATATTTGATAGTACGTACAAATATCAGTGCCTAGAGAAATGCATTAAGGCCCATTCAATTTTGTTCATGACTTTCAAAACCTGGAATTATACACTGCACCTAATGTCAATAAGAAAATCAGTGTCATTATAAACTTACAGTTAGCAATAATAATAGAATTAACTTTAAAGTCCTATACAGTCAGTATTCTGCTTCATAAATACAAGTGGTAACTGCCTATTGCTCATAACCTGGTTGGTTTTGCCTCTCATATTTAATTGAAATTTACTTTTGTGAGAAAGTACCAGAGAATATGAGTCAGGGATAGAATAAGTGAATCAGAAATAAACAGTGTTAATCAATAATTGTTTTAGTAAAGGCAACACTTATTTATTATGCATTCTTTATATTGCTGTTTTAAATAATGTCAGTAATAATAGAATACAGTGTCTCTCATAACATAATATGTAAAAATAGCATATGTATGATATTTGCAGAGCTTACGAAGAAGATTAAACTTCACTGATGTACGGAACCCCTGCAATCCTGGAATTTCAGCTGAAACACAGTTGCTTGTCAGATGGCTCTTAAGCACAGTAAATTTTCATATGCAATGACAGCTTAAAATATGGGATCTACAGCATGTGAGTACACCTTTTATATCTTGTTTTGAATTTCTGACACAATGGTTATCTCTCTCACTCTCTCTCATATATATATTTTTAACATGAAATCATGTGTGCCACAATTATTGACACCCTTGCTGTTAATACGTTGTACAACCCTCTTTTGCCAATAGGACAGCACTTAATCTTCTATAATATTTGACAAGGTTGGAGAATGCAGAGAGAGGGATCTTTGACCATTCTTCTTTGCACAAACTCACTAGATTACCCACAGTCCTGGGTCTTCTCTTGGGTTTTCTGTGGGTTTAGGTCTGGGGAAAGAAGATTGATTTTGTGTCTGGTGAACCATTTCTGTGTTGATTTGGCCAAATGTTTTGGATCATCATCCTGCTGAAAGACCCAGAGGCCACTAAAGTTTTCTTTAAAATGTCCTGGCACTCTAACAAGGATCCCAGGACCACTGGAAGAGAAACAGGCCCACAGCATCACAGATCCTCCACCATACTTAACAGTGGGCATGAGGTGCTTTTCCACATATCCATTCTTTGTTTTACGCCAGAAACACCTGGAGTATTTGTTGACAAAAAACTCAGTCTTTTTTGTCAGTCTCATCTGACCAAAGCACACAGTCCCCGTAGCATTTAACAAACTCCACATGTTTACGTTTGTGACTGAAGGACGGAAAAGACTTTTTCCTGGCATGCCTCCCAAAGAACCTGTTGGCATGTGAATAGCGTCTAATGGTTGTTAGGGAGACTTGGTGACCCCAAGATGCCACTCTTTGCTGCAGTTCTCTGACAGTGAGCTTTGGAGAATTTTTTATCTCCTTTACTATCCTCCTCACTGTGCATGGTGGAGTCCTCGTCCAGCCTTGTTTGTCACAATTCCAGTTGTTTAAAACTTTTTTTTATTATTTCTCCGACTGTGGATATGGGCAAGTTTCGCTGAGTAGCTAATTTTTTGGAGCCATTTCCTGACTTATGAAGATCAACACACATCTATCTGACTTCAATGGCATGTTCTCTCGTCTTTCCAATTTTGAAGAGTGGCAAAGAGAAGTGGGCCTCTGTGTCACATCATATTTATACCCCAGAAACACAGGAAGGTATATAGTACTAATTAAAAGTTCTTAGAGACTCTGATAAACTTTAAAAAGTAAAGTATATATTTCAAAAATTCTTCAGTAGAGAATATGCTAATGCAATAAAAATTAATTAATCTTTATCAGGGGTGCCAGTAATTGTGGAGGTGTGTGTGTGTGTGTGTGTGTGTGTGTGTGTGTGTGTGTGTGTGTACTGGGTTGGGTAATACTTTGACAAAGTAGTGATGGCTGGATACTGGATACATTACCATAAATGTATTCAGTAATGGATTGTGTTACAGTACATAAAAAGTAATGTATTCAGAATACATTTAAAATACATTTTTGAAAGGCATTACTTCATACATTTTTTGCACATCAACATCAACACTATCAACAAAATGGACTAGTAGAAACATATGAAAGGCCAGAGTCCTTTTAAAATTGCTCTCTTTTTACTTTATGACCTCAAGCTGATTAAAACAAATTTAAGTCACATAATGGAAAACAAATTTGCATAAGTGATGAAACCTTAACATTTATTTCATTTACAGCATTTGGCAGATGCTCTTATCAAGAACAACAAACATTTGTGCTTCGAAGCCCCTAAGAAAATATGTCCCTCATATGAGTAAGCCTAGACTTAAAATTAAGAGCTAATCAGAGTGCTCCACCAGGATCCTATCATATCACACACACAGAAGACATTTTTTTTTTTTTTTTTACTTTTGTGAAGTTTGTGTTAGTTAAGTTAGTTTATAACATGAACATATTGTTATCTTGAGCACTCAGTGAACAGGTGGGTTTTCAGTCTCCGTTTGAAGACAGTGAGTGTCTCAGCAGTTCTGAAGGTCTGAGGAAGTTTGTTCCACCAATTCAGTGCCAAAGCTGATAAGTGTCTTGATGTAGGTCTTTGACTTTTGAGAAGAAGTGGGTCAAGTGAGCTGTGACCTGTGGTCTGATCAGCTTTGTAGGCGAGCTGTAGAGTTTTAAATCTAATGCAAGCAGCTACACGATGCCAGTGAAGGGTTTGCAGTAGTGGAGTGGTGTGTGAGAATTTTGGTGTACTGAAGACCAGATGTGCTGCTCCATTCTGGATAACCTGTAGAGATTTGGTGGTCTTCAGAGAAAGGCCAGCCAGGAGCGAGTTACACAAGTCCAGTCTTGAATGAGTGGACAAGTATCTGAGAGGCATTAGTGGTGAGGAATGGGCAGATTTGTTAGAAAGAAGGTACCTGCAAGTTCAGGAGAGATGGTTAATATAAGATTCATTTATATAATCATCTTCATCTAGGAGAACACCTAGTTTTTGTGCTTTTGATGACTTTAGGTGAGGTGCTGTCATCCAGGAGGAAATGTCATTCAGACATTCAGAGATCTGGGTTGAGATCTGAGAATCACCATCAGCAAAAGATAAGTTGACTGTCTTCAGGATAACAGTGATAGAAGAAACCAAGTGAAGATATAATACCATATAATATCTTGGGAACACCAGTGGTAAGTCTTCGTGGGGCAGACATTGATCCTTTCCATGATACATGGTAACTGCTACCCTCAAAGTAGGACAGAAACCATTGCCAATCAGAACCAGATTCGAAGCTTGGTGAGTGCACCCAGGAGGATCTGATTGTCGTTAGAATCAAAAGCTGCAGAAAGATCTAGAAGAATAAAAACCGAAGATAGTTTAGCTATTTTGGCTGCATGAAGCTCCTCATTGACAGCTAAAAGTGCTGTTTCTGCAAAATGTGCTGGTTTGAATCCGGTCATTTAGCCTTTTTTAGTTATAGAAATATGTTGAGTTGGTTATTTACAGCACGCTCTTTGGAGAGGAAGGAAAGAAAAGATACTAATCTGTAGTTGTTCAAATCAGTGATGTTGACCATGTTTATTTTTTTTTAGATTTGAAGGGCGTTGGAACATAGCTTGTTTCTATGGAGCTGTTTATTATGTGAATGATGTAAAGAAGAAGATTCAAGAATATGGTCAGAAGTGTGGGTGACTGGATTGGATCAAGTGGGGATGTTGTAGGGTTGCAGGATGTCATGGACTGAAGAACATCATCTTTGGAAAGTGGGGAAAAGCAGTTAAGTGGAGGGTAATCTGCAGGTTGAGGGTAATAGAAGGGGTGATGACTGCAGCAAAGGACTGTCTGATGTTGTCAATTTTTTCCATCTAAGAAGGTGGCAAAGTCCTCCAAGGAGATGGGTTGAGGGAGATTTGTTGAGGTACAGAGCAAAACATGACAGAAGTTTGAGAATGTCACAAGTTTACAGCCTTCAACCTCCTAAATGAGTGGAGAATGAGTGGAGAGTGGTCAAATGGCAATGAACTGAGGAGGATGTCAGGTTTTTCAATGAAGGTTTCTACTGCCGTGAGGGGGCAATATACAACAATGATGTGGAGTCTGGTGGGAGGAGTTACAGCAACGCAATGGAATTCAAAAGAAAAAATATTTAGGTGTGAGCAAGAGAGAGGTGTGATGTGCCATTTGTGGGAAAGAACCAGTCCTGTGCCCCCTCCTTTTCCAGTCTTGTGAGGAGAGTGCGAGAAGGCAAAAGCAGAGGCACAAGCTGCTCGTGTTGTCAATTTTTCTGGAGTAATCCAAGAGCCAAGAAGTGGAATGAGTGAAAAAAATGCCAGACCAGTGACGGAATCTGTCTTTCGTACAAAATACTGACAGTTCTGTAGTCCACCACAAATCAAAGTTAGAGAATGGATGGACAGAGAAGGATACAAAAGGTTATTGTGCTTACTGCCCCTCTGATGTGGAGCACATCTTCTAGGACAAGGGGATGTGTGTACAGCTATTTGAAAAATGCACATGTTTAATAAAAACAGGCAGAAACACAAAGAGCAAAGCTGGTTCCTATCTTATTTAGAAACATACAGACACAAGAGAATACAAGTGCAAGCGTAGCTACAGTGCAAATGGTAGAGTGTGTGACTATATGGACCTGCCCAGCAATTCAAATCAACTCAGATAAGGTAAAAGTAGTTCAAACAATAGGCTGAGCTAACTAGCAACAAGGTAGCTGAAAGTAGCTAACTCCACAACAAGGTAGACACTTAAAAGATAGCTAGCAACTTCAAACAAGCTAAACCTAACCGATAAAGAAAGCTCAAGTAACCTACACCAGCACAACTGACTTATTCAGACCTAAAATGAAGTATTGGCAGGCACTTCTGAAGGATTGTGTGTGTGTGTGTGTGTGTGTGTATGAGTGTGTGTGTGTTGGGGGGGGGGGGGAGTCCAAGGGTTACACAAGAACACATTAGAATCCAAAAGGTATAAAAAAAAAAAGTCACAGGCAAGACCACTAATGCATTTTACAGCCATACAACAATGTTTTCCCATGTTAGCTGGCATAGTGGAGAGACCAGAGACAGGACATGGAACAAAACCCGGGAAAGAAACGACTGCACTCTGTCAAGGACAGGAGACTGGACAGGAGTTAGGACTGAAGACTGAACAGAAACAAGAAAGACAACTAATAATACTTACAGTCAAGACACAGGGACACAGCAGAGGCACATGTTACATATAGTTGTGAGTGCTTTTATAATGCAACATATTTTTATCTGATCAATTTGCAGCCAAATCAGATGACCAACAACATTTATTAGCTGAAACAGATGATGGTAAGGAATTTAAGTGTCTCAATAATAAAGCATTTTGACAGTATCTTATTTTCTCACAGTAAAACCATTTCCTGCCAGTTTATTTAAGTTAAAATATGATTAAGTTTAAAGTTTGTTTTCTTCGCAGAAGCCATTCCACCCTTTGAGAAGATCAATCTTGTTCTTATTGGATGTGGGAAAACTGGAAAAAATAAGATTGGAAATGCCATTCTTGGGAAAAAAGCGTTCACACACTGGAATACAGGCAAAGAACAGAACTTGAAGAATGAAAATACAACATTTGGAAGACGTGTTCATTTGATTCGTGTTCCGGGTTGGTCTGGAGAATTGAGCTCTGGAGATCCTGGGCAAAGGAGTCTTCGACAAATCATTAAAGACAGTGTTAAGTCCTTCAAACATGGACCTCATGCTATTTTACTGGTTGTTAAAATGAACTCGACACTTACACTGACAACAAGAAACACACTAGAAAAACTTCTGGGTGCCAACGTTTTTGAACATATTTTAGTCTTTTCTACAGATGGAGAGAAGATTTCAGTTGCTTCCATGACTGACCACTGTGTAGATAAGAAGCAAACAATAATTAACAGATGCAAGAAAAGATATCACCTCTTCAGGAAATGCACATGTGGAAAGCAAACCATGGAGCTAATTGAAACAATTGAGGACTTTATTTTGAAAAAGAATGCCTCTAATTTCTGTCCCACAGGGAAGGAGGCACCAAAGCCTGAACTGGAGATTGAGTGGCTGGTCACGCTCATTGAGAGACTTAAGCAGAGGATCTCATTTCTCTCTGAGTCCACCTCAAAATTGCAATCAGAGCAACAGATGGACGCTAATAAATTGCGAATAATAATAAAAATAAAACAAGAAGAAAGAGCTAAACTGAATGGCATGCTTGAGCAAAAGAAAAAATTACTAAACAAAAAAAAGGAGGAGATAAAAAAGTTGAAGTCAGTCCAAGATGCTGGCGAACCTCTGGTCTTGTATGGAAGTAAAATACAGCTTGATGAAGCAAGACAAATAGAACCTTCGGTCAGAGAGGAAGATGCTGGTATAAAAAGACTTCAAGAAAATCAAGAATTAAAGCGCAAATCAGTAGAGCGAAAACAGATGGAAGATGGCGAGGAAATTACGTCCACTGTGCTCAGCAGGTAACTTGCAAGTAATGCTTGGCATGATTTCTTTTCCATAATGCTACTCATTCTGTGTGAGGCGGCTTCTTCAAAATATCCAGCATTTTATGAATAAATTCACTAGCACATAAAGTAAACACTGAATGGACAAGCATTCAAAGCTGTGAAGGAAAAATCATTCACAATTCGAAATCACTGGGAAATGTTCACAATGTTCTTCATTTTACCAGAAAAATATTGTGAACATTTCTGCTTCTTCTGCTGAAACCGGGACTTAATTTCTTGTATCACAGATTCTTCTGTAATTAGCAGAGCTGATGTGCTTCTGTAGGAAACTTGTGTAGAAGTTACATATGTATAAAAGGGCTTTAAAACCCGTCTGAATCCACAGTTCTGCTGTTTCTCATGTCCAAACTTTTTTTCCTCATGCTTATGGCTTATTTCATATATCAGTGTCAATAGATGTGTCTGACTTTAGAATACTCAATAATGTCAGTTTAAGGCTGCATCTCAAATCCCGAATAGCATACTAAACAGCACATCAAATTAGTACACCATCAATGGTGTCACTCCTTTTTTAACTCGCTGTTTAGTACAGTAATGTTTGGATTAAGACAGAGTCTGCATTTCACAATATGCAAGACTGTTAGGATTGTCATTCTTCTTTGTTATGTATGACTAAGTCATAACAAAACATCCTAATAAAACCTCTACATTACAGAAGCAGTGTAGTTTATTAGTAATAACAAGACTATGCACTTTGAGAGTCTATCAACTGATGAAGTCTAATGGCGTTTGAAATTTGCATTTCAAGTTACTGTTAAGTTTGACCAACTTGAACATACATTATGTTTGATCATTAAAATCAGAGCTGTACACAGAATAATACAAAATAATTTATCTCTCTCTATAATGACATTTATATCCTAAAAAATCCTCATACAAGCTCTTCCAGAAGTGCTCACAAACAGTGCCCTTTTGAAACAGTGTCCTCAGCCACTGCCCATGTCAAAATTTGTGCATGCTACTGAACAACAGTGTGCAGAGGTGGTAATTCAGTTTTATGAAAGAAAAGACTGAGAATGGGTGTTAATACACTGTACATGAAGATAAATGATGTGATTAGAGAATGTTGGTGACTGTATATATTTGAAGTAAACATTATTACAGTTGCTTGAAACAGCATTTTCAACATCAAGTGAATTTGATCTTTAGCAGAAATTATATCATTGCTGAAGTTTCTGAGAGAAATGATTGTAACAATTAATAGTTTTCCTGCCTGCACTTGTGTAGCCTTGTGGTGTTCTACACCATGGTCCTAGAGCAACGTTGTTTCACTGTGCTCTGTGTTTATGGTTGAAATGACAATAAAAATCCACTTTACATGACTTTTTTATTTTTATACCTTTTGGAAAGGAGCAATATCAGATGAGGAAGAATCCCAGGCCCGTGGATCACACAAAGGTAAGAGATTTTTTTTTCCTATTGAAAAACGGGTTTTAAAATATGTTTGAAAGAAACTGCCTTACAAATATTGTTAAAATAAAAACACTGGATATGTGGTAGTGTAAGGACAAGCCCTGAACCGGACTCAGACACGGGTATTAACAGACAACCTTCTCCGGATACCCACTCCGGAGTTTCACACAAACACTTAACAAGGAGATCAGGATCACCTGAATACTTGGCTTGGGGGTATAAATAGACCCAAAGGACATTACACCAGTGCAAAGTATACTAAGCTCTGCCTAGTTACTGAGAGTTTTCCTGCCATTTCTGACCGTGTTTCCTTTGCTTTTTCTGACCCTGTTCTGGACCCTGACTTCTCTTTTGCCTTGTGGACTTGTCTTGGTTGCCTCATATTGGATGTACTGGTTTCTGGACTTTATTGCTATGACTTTGGGATTCTGATTCTTGTCTTTTGAACTGTTTTTTCTAATTAAAACCTCCATTTATTGCATTCTGCAGTTGGGTCCATATCTGTGAACATTACAGGTAGGTCTACAATAAGGTCCAAATTTTAAAGCAAGCCTTTACAAACCTTTTCTTGACCAGCCCACTGCGGGGAGCAGGGAGTCACTCTTCAAAGTTTGTCTTCATGGTCAACAGTTCTCTAGTGCACAGAACATAAAATCCACATATAAGTCACAAGAGTGCAGATTAGAAGGACTGTCTGTTTGTTGTGACAGTACAGCCCCTATACCAAACTCAGAGGCATTCAACAATAAATGGAAAGGTGGTGGCAGGGTGTTTGAAATCGGGATAGAGGTGAAACTGGCCTTCAAATCCTGAAGGTTCAGCCCACTAAAATGCCATCATTGTTAAAAGCAAAACCTGCTTCCCTTTTTGCCACTGGTCTTTGTATAAACTGATCAAATTTTGATTTATTCACTTATCTTGCACATGTTCTTGCGCGTGTTCATGAAGTTCTGACATGTCTGCTAGATTATGCCTACTAAAAATGTCAAAGACCTTACAACAGGCCTTAAACCGTTGCATTTGAGGTTTTGTGTGAATAAGTTGACGTTTAGTTGTTTTTTCCTCCTGTTTAATCCTCTCTTTTTCTATTAAAATTCCAACATATTGTCTTCTCTTCGTATTCGGTGTGGTGTATTACATAACAAATTATGAACTGATGTTTTTCACACATTTCTTCCTTTTCATCCCAGTCCTGTTGTGGTAAATTGCCCAGCACGATGAACTGTATTATTCTGCAGCAACTATTTGTTTCCCTTCCTTGTAGTCTCAGGTTACATCAGAATGCTTAATACTGTGTGAAAATAACTCAAATCGTTGCCTAGGGGAATACGATGTTTTGGTGTACAAATTTGTCATCTGTATGTGTGAACAGTTTCTATATGTTGCTCCACTTAGATGTGGCCATTTCACTGCTTACATTTTCACTGCTTCACAGCTCACCCTCTTCTCTATGGTTCTAAATGACACACTTTTAAGCTAATACATGATTTCTGTCTCTTTTTAAAAGATACACGTAGCCTCATTACACATATGTGGACACAGCACTCATTACACAAAGCACATAACACTTCTTTTATTTTGTTTTATTAAGTAGTGCATTTGTCCTATTTACCCTCTAAGTTAAAGTCATCTTTAGGTGTGTTTGTTTGATTACATGACTTAAAAGACAGTAGTCAGACTATATTACTTTGATAAAGTAGTCCTTTAAATTAAGCTACAGTTGCAGCTTGCATTTTCAACAGGTAATCTATAACCTGTGCCCCCACCCCACCCTGCAAGTATGCAGTGTAATGTGGCAGTCATTGCAATCTGTTTGTGATGCTTTATCAGCATGATAAAGGTTAGTGAGCTTATCAGCATGATAATGTATGACATATGTATGTATCATTTTAAGGTTTGCAATTGATATAATAGTAAATAATTTTATCAGGAGAGAGCTTGTTATAAATAAACTAATACATCAATCTCAAATTGTATCCCATTTAAAATTGCTACATAATAACTCTTTCATTTTTGGATGTTTCTTACTCAGGTGTGACATTTGTGGATTCGAACCGTGCAGATCTCATTCAGAGAGTTGTATCAGTGGAACCCATTCTCGATGAACTGTTGCCTTTGATTGGCAGAGATAAATATGCAAAAATCCAAGTTGCTACAACCTCCCACGACAAAATGAGGGAGCTCTACACCATCTTAGATGGAGGCGGACAGAAACTGAAGGAAGAGTTCTACAAAAGTCTTGTAAAACATGAGGATTGTCTCGTTGAAGACTTGGATTCTTGACGGAAGCCCCCTTCTCAGAATATATCACTGTTTCTAAACTATTTTAACAGGTAGACCTAAATTCTTGGCAATTTTGGACTTCACTCACAACAAATAACTATTAATTGTTGTAGGTCATTAGCAAGAAAAATGAAAGAAATTTTTCTGTTTGCCAAGGATCCATTTTAAAGCAGATGAAATGAATCTAATTTACTTACTTTTTTATAGTGAGTATAATATTCCATGTAAGGAATGATGCAGTGTGTTGATGTAGAAGCAAAAATGTTTACGTTGACCAAGTGCACTGCCACTTTATGGACAGCTAGAGTTTTGTCCCAGTGTGTATTCAATAAATACTCAGGTCATTGTAGTAGCTTCAGTTTTATTATTACGAACTTTATTATTTATGAACTAAACAGCAACAAAAATGATTGACCAGGTTCAGTTGAAAGTGGCAATAAAATGGAAATATGTACAAAAGTACAACTGTAGTAATTGAGAGTAATTGTATAATCTGTAAAGTCTGACTGTTAAAGATGTTTTATTAGACTATTGTTGGTAATTATTAACAATCATTGCTTAATTTATTCTTAGCCTTTGCATTTGTATATGTAGATCAGGTTAATGTGGATATTAGTTTTTGTCTGTAGGGGTACAGAGGATGGCTTTAAGCATTTAGCCATTTTTAATGTGTTTATAAAGGAATGTAATAGGTTTGATTTTTATTTACAGAGATTAGAGGAGCTGATATGTGACAGAGCTTATTAAACTAAGGAGTAAATCTGATCAGACTTGTTAAAGTGGAGTGGATAAATGTATAGCTTAATGAACTGCTCAGGAATAAAATCAGTCTGGTTGAGATGTAATCCCCATGTTCATAGTGTTATCCACCTATGATCATATTTTGTCGGTTTTTATTATTGCATCCAATACCAACAATACAAAAGGCAGGTTGTTTGTTACAGAATACAGACTGTGTTGGGGTTACTGAGAACAATTCGGAAGTCATTTCCAGTTGGTCTAATGGCTTCAGGGTCACCCTATTTCTTCTTCTGAGACTATGACTCAGAAGTGACCTCATACACTTGCCTGAAGACAGTACAGTCCAGACTGGCTATCAGCTTGGTGGTCCGTGCCTTCTGAGGAACACAGAGGTGCCTGTACCATTCATGCTCCAAAACACACATATCCACAAGTAATGTAAGTGCAAAGCACATTAATGACTATAAGAAACAATTCTCCATTATTGCAATCAATGAGATGAAAGAAATGTTTCATTTCCAGCATTTTACGGTGGGGCTATGAGACTATGATGGAAAGTTTGTCACCCAACAAGAGCTCTAGTCCAAAAGTAAACACGCCAGTTTCGGAGACTAAGTATAGTCCTACTGACTGACTGTGTTTAAGCTAAGTGGAAAAATTGTGGGCATTTTATTTATTTTTTTTGCTTTAACTTCAAGTGTCTTATATTTACCACAATTCTTCAGAGTATATTCAAGCAAAGGCAAATCCAGTAAAAAGAACATATTTACTTGACCAGAGGAAAAAAAATTGTGGTTTGGATAAATTCACCAAATTGTAGGCTTTTTTTCTCTCTTCTGTAAAATGCTAACTATAGTATTACTACCATAATATCACTGCTACATTAATCATAGGTTAATAGACTTCATGCCAAAGTGAGTGAGATCAATATAAAATCACACTATATAATCTTGGATCTTCACATTCACTTCCCTGTCATGTCGGGGGTGCTCGGGGTAGTGAGCGAGGCGCAGACACAGCATTCCCTTTGTAGGGTTTTATTAACAAACAAACTCAAACACAAAGAAGGCACGAGGGTCCAAAACATACATATAACAGCAGACACATACAGGACAGGTAGGGTGAGGGTATCCATGAGGGTGTGTGTGAGGATTGACAACAACTAGGACATGAACAAAGGCACTTTAAATACACACAAGACTAGGACAAGAACCAGTGAGAACAGACAATCACTTAAGACCAACTCTAGACAGGTGACTGCAGACAAGACACCAGACACAGTGACACACTGTTTTAAAATACAAGTCCAGAATCATGACCTACACAATGGCGGCCTCTAGTGGCCGCTGACGTCACATTCCCAGCCTTTGTTTCAGTGGACAAACATTTTTAAAAAGGAATGTGAAACTGTCTTGCTGTTTGTTTTGAGCTTTAAGAAAAAGACAGAAGTGAGAGCTCTTAAGACACATTGGTTTAAATAAAACTGAACCGTCAGCACAGTAACTAATTAAACCTTTAAAATGGTCGACGAATAGAGTGACTGTGTAAGAGACATTAAGGTTGATGGGTTATTTATGGGCTATTTGTTTCCTACGGACTTTTAATACGGTGAAACTATGGTTGGACTAAATCAGACATGTACTGAGTGTTAGAACCTATCATAATATATTAGATATGAGAATACAGAAGAAATCATGGTACAGTTACT
This sequence comes from Brycinus macrolepidotus, assembly GCA_037974445.1. Taxonomy (NCBI): domain Eukaryota; kingdom Metazoa; phylum Chordata; class Actinopteri; order Characiformes; family Alestidae; genus Brycinus; species Brycinus macrolepidotus. Next base: position 12,953 of record JBBPCZ010017184.1, read on the forward strand.
AATCTGAATATCCACAACTGTAAGAGTTGCATTTGACCAATCACTGATCTGCACTTTGTAGCTCTACTTATATGGTCCAACTCAACACACTTGTTTCCATTGCAAGAAAGGTAATCAAAATTCATCTTGGGTACTCCAGTATGGTACACCTCACTTAGCAGTGGAAGCAAAAAAATGCACATCATGAATGTTCTCTTGTCTTTGTTTAGTTACATGTCTTTAAAAACAGAAGTAAACAGACGATAATCAGATTAAACTACTTTAAAGGAGTCCCTTCAATTAAGTTACAGTTTCAGGTTGTATTTCTAATAGGTAATGTTTTTTATAAGTATGTATATATAATGTATGTAGTGTGTCATGGAAAATTGGAGCAAAAAGTCTAAGTCCGAAACTTTTTCTAAGTCTAAAAATCAAAGGAGTCCAAAAATCAAAGAAGTCAGATTATTCAAGGTTTTACAGCCGTGGCCCATGGGAGCTGCTTCCAGAGCTCTCTCTCCAGCCAGGCTTGTACACAGATCTTATAGGCCTCAAATTCAACACCCATTTTTCTAATACAACCCACTGAATGATTTTCTACCAATAAAGTTCTCACTTAATTTGCTTAATTCCACCTTTCTTTGTTTCTACCAATACAAAAAAATTCCTCACCTAATTTGCCTAGCTCTATCTGTCTTGTTTCTACCTATAAAATGTTCTCACCTGATTTGTTTAATTCCACCTCTTTTGTTCCAACCAATAATTTCAGAATTAGTTATCTCTAATTAATATTCAGTCGGATGCCTCCAGTCTGCCCTTCAATCAATTAAATTTTCCTTACCTAATTTGCTTAACTTACCTAATTTACACTCCAGTCTGGTCTTTAAAAGACACCTGCATGTCCAGTTCAATCAGGTTCTTCAAGGACAGTCTGTGAACTCCTATGAACTTGTCTTCAAGGAGGCATACAGTAGCGCAGAGAGCTGAACTCCGTGAGCTCTCCAGGCACAGGTGTTGTGCCTCAGTCTGGGGGCTTTTTAAGAGCGTATTCTTTGGGGATTCCCAGCCCAGCTCGAGGGACCTGATTTCATCCAATTCGAGCATACAGAGGACTGAAGGATATTTGGGCCTTGTATACTGTGTGTGCATTTACTTACTTTAAAACCTTGTATTCCTATCATGTCAATCACCGAAATGCCCCTTCAAGTGTTATATGATGCTCAGGTCATTGCAACGCATTTGGTGATGCTCTGCATTTGGTCTGAGTTTATCAGGATAATAAAGTGACTTATTTTTATTTATACATTTTTTTGACCTTATAACTGGTATAACAGTAAATCATTTGATCTGAAGAAAGAGAAATCTGTTAAAATATAGTAAATAAACAAATAAACATATCAAATTGTATCCCAATAAATATTGTTGTATAATCACCCTATGGATTTTGGCTGTTTCTTACTCATGTGCAAAATTTGTGAACTTGAAACACGCAGATCTCTTTCACAGAATTGTATCAGTGGAACCCATTCTTGACGAATTGGTGTAATTTATACATATATATACACTCACCGGCCACTTTATTAGGTACACCTTGCTAGTACCGGGTTGGACTCCCTTTTTCCCTCAGAACTGCCTTAATTCTTTGTGGCATAGATTCAACAAGGTGTTGGAAACATTCCTCAGAGATTTTGGTCCATATTGACATGATAGCATCACGCAGT
>JBBPCZ010017212.1:0-14648 GCA_037974445.1 Brycinus macrolepidotus
AAAGTACAGATACGTAAAAATGTACTTAAGTACAGTAACGAAGTACAAATACTTTGTTACATTCCACCACTGACTGTACTGAACCCCTATAATCAAGGTTCGTTCATGACAAATGAGCTCATGGCTGAATGAGAATGACATATTGTTGACATGACTGAGCTATATGTGCAGGAATGAAAGGGCCATATCAGCCCAGTTTCTAAAGCACTGCAAAGCAAAATATTTAGTTTGTGGTTAAGTGGTAGGCAAAATGCATTTGCACATATGCTTTTGCTAACTCCACTGTTATTTCTGTTATTTCTGAGCACTATGTGACCAGCTCCACTCCAGGTCACTGTAGATTCCTAATGTCTGCCCGGCCCAGTTTTAAGGAAGATGCCAGAGCTTTGTGCTTGGCTTTGAAACCCAAAAGCTCCTTCCTGCAACTTCACCCCTGGCGCTTCGTCTGTTTATTTGTTCAGTTCCCACCACCCGGCCGGACCATTTATTACTGCTCCAGCCTATAACATGTTTTTTGTTTTCAGGCTTATATAGATTGCGACTGGGCTTCATGGGGTTAGAGCAGGAATGTACCTTAAGAAGGGGGGAAGAAAGAAAAAAGAGCGAGAGGGGGGAGATTTATGGTGCTCTCCCTAAAAGTCAATATAGGTTTTGGGTTACATCAGTTGGGGCTGCTCAGATTTATGTTTAATAAGCTTCAGGTGGTGGGGCAGAGGAGCACGGGCTGTTTGGGTCGAATGCTGTCAGAGCTTATGGTAATGCTTCAGTTTGCATGGGAGCACTGTGTCTGGAACAACAGAGCTACCTTTGTCTTGCAAACGAAGGTGGTTCCATGGGGTGTCCAAACAGGGCCGTCCCTCAACACATGCCTGCCTTGAGCCAATCAAAGAAGCGTAGGGACTTATAAACAAGTAATAATCAAAGTCAAGGAGGAATGTTACAGAAAGTGCCATGAAAGAGTGAGACTGACAACTAGCTATTAGAACTGATCACTTCCGTCGCTCCTTGTATCTCTCTCTTTTTTGTCCCTAGCCTGTTTTTATCTCCTGTGTTGTTCACACCTTCTTGTTTCCTCACTTTCTCTCTTTTTCCCTCCCTATAACCTTCATTTCGATGGCTGTTGATTGACACATCTCCTCCTGTCCAGGTAGCAGAGAGAACAATGCTTGCTCTGTCTGCAGGATGGGGAGAGGGACGTAGGGAGGGACCCCCTCAGGCTGAGGGAGGAGTACACAAGAGGAGATAAAAGACGGAGGGCAGGCCAAAACTAGTCCAATCCAAGTGGGCGGAATTGCAGAGGCAGTCTACAACACCATATTGTGTCACTCCACTCTTCACAGTACAGTTCTAGAGCGGTAAATAAGATATGTTTGGTGCCCAAATTTTGCTTCTTTGGTTTAGCGCTAGAGCTAATTCTGTAATTTCATTCCCAAAACATCCTTCAAATTGCAGCCATGACTTCATTAAATTTGAGCAGACTTATCAGTGTGTTTGGGACACCGTATGACTTCCTGGGAACTATAAAAATAAAACTTGGGGACAGGCACTTTAGACATTAGGTGCCAAATTCAACAGCGTGTATAATTTCTTTTATTTTTGATAACTGTTCATTTTGATTTTTCAAACTAAAGATGTATGTTTATAAATAGACAGCATATTGTCTTTTTGATGCATGTACAGTAGCAGTTAAATCCTACACCTAAAATGGGTGCTCGTTTTTTGGTAGATAGTGAAGATTTGTTCATTTTTATATCTCATAGCAGGTAATGCTGTGTCCTCAGCCACAACTATAAGTCTGTGTGATCTTAATGAAGACCTGAATGTGGTCTAAACAGGTCTAAACAGGTTGTAAAGATTTGGGTGACTAGTGACTATAGATGTGGCAACTTACTATGCCACCTGCTAAGGCAAAATCCAGGACATTTGGTTGGTACTGATGAGGAAAAATGCTTTCTTACAATGAAAAACAATCATTTGAAAAAGGAACAGAGCAAGCGTTTGGTTACTGAGTTCAATGCCAGGGTCGGGTTTAGGTGGAGTTGTAGCATTATTAATCTACAATGATTATAGAAGTTAAGGAAAATACCCCACATAATAGAGACAAACAGAAGTTATAAACAGCCCATCCCACTCCTTGGATCCGATTTCAGTGTGAAACGCCTAGACAGAGTGAAAAACACCCAAACCTGATGCTGATGCGAAAGCATATGCATATGAATGTGAGCATATGAAACTCAGTAACAGTCAACTTCATAGCTTAGAGCAATTTTTGTGTCTCTCTTTCTTTTAGTCAGCCAACACTCTCGTTCCCTCTTACTCCAGTGACTTTCCCACGGAGCGTGACACCATGAGAAGGCTGAGGACCTTTTACCTTGGGCATTCCTTTCCTTTTTGTTTCACTTTGGTTCATTTCTCTTGTTTGCTTTAAAATTGCTCAGCTTCGACACTTTATCTACTCTTCCACTAGGCCAATTAAGGGAAAAAGGATGGAAACTACAGCTTAAACAGTGCTCCACTATGAGACAAGTAGAAAGAAAGAATTTCAGAAATCCAGCAAGGCTCTGCAACAAATATGCAGTCTCCTGTCAGCATATAATGTTGAAGTAGACAGCAAATGGATGGATGTAATCTAATTCCCATTGCCTCCACTATGGCCTAATAATGACCAAAATGAGTAGTTATAGACTGAAAGGAAAAAGACATTGGTAATGAGGGGAAATATTCCTTTGCAAGCCATTAGGTGTAAGAAAGAAGAGAGACGGAGTGAAGCCTGTGCATGCAAGTTTATCTAGAGCCAGTATAACAGTATCAGCACATCCCATGATGTAGTTTTATTGGGGCTTGCACAGGCCAGAGAAAGATTTCCAACTGAAATCAAATCAAACAGTCAAAGTAGCAACTGAACTGACTTCTCCTTGGTTAAGGAGCTGAATGAAAACACAAGGTTAAACTGGCATGAAATAATTAAAGAAACCAAATGATGTAAAGAGACAATGGTAAAAACAGCAATAATGTGTGCTTAGTTTTGTATCATTGCTACAATTTGGGAATAAAATTAGGAGGTCACTAAATTGCTGAAATGGGAGCCATGCATAGTTTTCACCCTCAATTTCACGAGAACAAAGCTTGCTTGAGCAGCCAGTCAAAGCAAATTAAATCTCATACTCAAATTTTAGGAACATTGAAAGACAAAGAATGAAATGTAACTTAAAAATATCTTTAAATGAGTGTTTTATACTTTTTTGTTTGATTTTTATTTTGTAGGAGTGTATTACATATTCATGTCAGCCACTTGCTTGATCCTCTCTACACAACACATAACAGCCTAGTTTATTTTCAGTTATGGTGCAAGGTGGAAATAGCATCAGACTAACCCAAATGTACAAGTTTGGTTCTGAAGGGAACAACAGTACAGCGCTAGGGAGTGGCTTGGTTAGTCGAATATATAGATAGCAAACTCATCTCAGAAGTAAAAAAAAAAAAAGATCATACCAGACAAACACAACATAACAACACAGATTTGTTCAATAATGTGCTCTGCAAATAGCTAACAGATGGCTCCTCCAATAATAGATCTCAAGTGCTAAATAAAAGTTTGATGACAACACAAGTAAAAATTAGCACTATAGTAGTGTGGTAATCAAATAAACACGCTCTTTACAAAGTAAAGCTTTTAATATCAAATTGTGAGGCTGGCATATGTCAAACATTATTTGACAAAAAATAAAACTTACTGAAAAAAAGACGACCTGGAATTCCTGCGAACCAGTGGCAAGTCATTTTTTGCACATGTGTACCATGGAAATACTTTGTAGTGACCTTCTTATTTCCTGCTAAAATAAAACTAAATTCACTTTATTCTATAATTCAACTGATGAGCAAATAAACAAGCTAAACTTTCAATTAAACATTCTGTAACAATGTCGGGGTGTGGAGGACGTAAAGGGGATGCACTTGCAGAAAAACTGGGACTTTATTACAAACATAAAACACTGAGTAACAAAACAAACCACTAAAAACCAGGCAGGGTGCCATAAACACAACATAAGGGTAACAGGAAGATCCAAGGTAACGTTAGGGTTGAGCGACAACACAATGAACACAGACTGTGATACTTATACAGAGTGCAAACATAGAACAGCTGGTACAAGGCGGGGTTACAAATCAGACAGGTGTGAACAATGATGCGGGAGGCAGGCGAGGGGAGGAGCTACATATGTAAACAAAAACAGAAACCATAGGGGCAGACCATGACCGAACATAAACATAGTCAGACAGGAGGAAGCGAGACATAACAGAATGAGATGTTACACACTCAGTAAATGTTCAACTATCAGTCAGTTTGCCAAATAGGGGCAGCTGGAGGTCTAGTGGTTAGGGAGTTGCCCCTGCGATCAGAAGGTTGTATCTTCGAATCCCGGGACTGCTAGTGGCACCTCTGAGGTACCCTTGAGCACGGTACCATCCCCACACACTGCTTTTCGGGCACTGTATTCCTGGCTGCCCGCTGCTTCACTTGGTGAATGGGTTAAATGCAGCTGTTTACACTGTGTGCTGTGGTGTGTTCACGTATGACAAATGGACACTTTACAAATGGTCAACTATAAATGTGAGCTGACTGCAGACCAGTAGCTACACACATCACAGAACAGGTTAAGTCCATCACAGGGTAAGAGCAGGAGGTGTTCATGTTCTCCCAACAGAACATGGGAGGACGCTTCCACTCCTAAACTGTTTTAATATCACCTGAAAATCTATCTAAACCTATAGAGAACCATACTGTAATGTAGCATACAATAACGTTAAATTTGCGTAATAGAAATCAGAATAATTACAAGAAAAAGTTGCTGTTACATATATTAAAATAGCGTACCTGTATTTTCTGTCAAAAATTTAAAAAAAAACAAGAGAGTCATAAGACCATTAGATCAACCGCTGTTAGTGACTTCCATTAAGCTTTGAGAATCTGGTCCTTGGGTAATGACTAGAATTAAATTTACTTTTCTTTTTTTACTAAAACAAAATAAAATGCTGACTCTTAAGGTTACTTTGATATACTTGTGTATGTTTAGGTATAAATACTTTTTGACTTTCACTCAAGTATGTTTCTGCATTTAGACACAGCTCTCATATGTTTAACATAAAAGAACATAAAAAAAAAGAACCTTGGTGTACACACATTTGTTAGCTTTCGACAAAGTGTGTTTTGAGTGTGGCCTGTCAGGTCAGTTGGAGCTTTTAGTTCACTGGGTCATTGTGTGGCGCGTAAAATGGTACAAGTGACTTCCATTCAGCAAGCACGCACCCTGAGGCCCCCCCACTTAGCTACAAACAAAAAACTGCATTTCCCCAAAGGGCCCCTGTGGCAGATCACCTTCCTCAGGCGAGCATGTCATGGTGCCTGTACCGTGGGGAGACACTCAAGACTAGGATCAGATCCTATCAGTTGGCACCATATCCTGTATTGAATTCCAGTCAAAGAGATGGGGATATTTACATCTCTACACATACTGCCAGATACAGTTTTAAGAAGTTTAGAGGCATAAATAAGTCCACTTTATTAATTTTACTGTGTGTGTGTGTGTGTGTGTGTGTGTGTGTGTGTGTGTGTGTGTGTGTGTGTGTGTGTGTGTGTGTGTGTGTGAGTGGGTGGGGGGGAGGGGGTTGTTTCTGTAATTTTCACCCACACATAAAGTAAGGTCTTTGGGGGTGGCCTAGAGGATGGTACACTACTCCTTTTCACACAAAAAGCCAACTTCTTTCTCACTCTGTCAGTTGATCAGACAATCAGTGCTAGCAGCAAGTCCACATGTAGGCAGTACACACCATCAGATTGCAAAGCCAGATGGCAACCTGAGCTAGCCATGATTCTGTACTGTAACATGACACTTTGGAAACAAACTGTCTCTGATTACAGGTTCCTACACCGCACTACATGCAGTAATTCTCACCTGCTGACATGACTCTACTGAGAGTCACTGGAGGAGGGCAGCTCGCCAAATCCTTCTCATGGTCCGCAATGTTCCAGCAGTTTCAGTCCAGCAAAATGCTTGTAAGCAGCATGAGTGGTTGCGAGGGTGTAGGAGAGATTTGGAGATCAGGGTATTACAGAATTAACAACGAAAGTAATGGAGAGAACAGGGTTTGCGTAACCATATTAATAGTTTTGTATGATTAGATTCATTCATTTTCTGTAACCGCTTAATCCTCACGAGGGCCGTGGGTACCCGGAGCCTATCCCAGGGCTAACGGGCGCGAGGCAGGGACTCAGCCTGGGCGGGGTGCCAGCCTACTGCAGGGCGCAAACACACACACTATTTGCTCACACACTCACACCTACGGTCAATTTAGAATCCCCGCTTCACCTGACGCGCATGTCTTTGAACTGTGGGAGAAACCAGAGACCCCGGAGGAAACCCACACCACCAGGAGGAGAACATGCAGACTCCACACACACAAGACCAGGACCCAGATTCAAATATATTTTTTATTATTTATTACTATAGGCAGGAGCGAGATACACTGTCTGGTCCCGGGGCAAATGGTAGATGGTATGGATTTGAGTGTAGCACACTGCCACATTGCTGAGTACTCCTTTCGTTGTACTAAAGGTAGTTTAGCTAACCAACTAGGCTTGCTTCTTCACACTTCCCATGTCTCCTTTTACTGCATTTACATTTATGGCATTTAGCAGACGCTTCCATTCCCTAACTACAGGGGACAGTCTCCCTGGAGCAACTTGGGGTTAAGGGTCTTGCTCAGGAACCCAGTGGTGGTATACTGAAGGTAGGATTCTAACCCATGAGCTCTTGGTCCAGAGGCAAGTATCCTACCCACTAGGCCACCATAAAACTCATGACTTATTGGTGGTGTTCAAACTCATGACTTCTGAAACTGCACATGCGACAAACTATTATGCTGGGCCAACTTACCTCTTTGGCCTAATTACGTAGCTTTAAGTTTAAGCTGCCAACTTATGACTAAAGTCACAATATGCCAGCAAAAAAGTGTCTATAGTATATGATTCTACATACAGTATGCTTATCAGTTGCCATGACCATTTTATGTTTGTGATTCTCGAACTCTTTGTTAATGGCCAACTGAGCACACTCAAAACAGTGGAGATAATGGTAGACTTCAGGAGGAGTCCCTCACCACTGCCAGTTCTTCAATAAGAAAGTGAAAGCATTCGACGTAAACCAATCAAAGTCAGTTATAACCACCTCTACCCCAGTGGTGCTGCTCTGGTATGAAACATTTTGAAGCTACAGCACAATGTTAGGTTGACAGAAAAGACAGTTGGTGTTAACATCCCCCGCTTGATCTGCATACCTCTACCCAGCTGCTGTACTTTTATACAAATACTTTACACATTTGTGTTTGTTTGACTAGATGTGTGTGAAAGCATGTATGCATTGGAGAATTATCAGCTACTTTGTATTGTGAGCTACTGCATAACCGAAATCCCTTGTATGTGCACAGATACTACGGTTTTGTGGTGGGTGCTGATTTTCAGGTAAGTATAATGCAGTCAGTTATACTTCTGGTTACACATTTGCTCTTGGATATGAATGTTTCTAAACTAGAAACATACTGCAAGAAAAAATGTCTAAATCAAGAACGGAAATACAGTTACCTGGCTAGAAGAAAGGAGGCTAAGATTTCAGCCAAAGGGGGTCTTATTTAGCGCTGACTGAAAGGGTGCCCAAATATATGTACCTGTCACATTTCCTGTTATGTGTTTTTTTTTACAGCAAATAAATAATAGTACATTAGTATTAAAATAAAAATGACAAAGCCGGAAATGTGACATGTTAAAACTTGTTCTATGCAGAAGTGGTGTGAACAAAAAAAAAAAAAAAAGTCAAATATTTTGTACGTTCCCCTTCATCTGTGGGACATTAGGTCCCCACAAAGAGCTAAGTACATGCTCACACCCATACACACACACAAACACAGCATGAGAATGGGGAAGCCTGACACTTTATCACACTTGAAACACTGCCATTAGGATCCCACAATTTACACCTTGTATATGCACATGTCAAAGAGCCTGGAGACAGCTTGTGCCTTTTTTGAGCTTAAGCAGGTCTGATGTGACAGTGTTGAGAGGACACTGGCCTTGGCCTCCTCTCTTCCGTTTCCACTTCAGGGACAGAGCTGTACTCTGACAATAACCAGGCTTGAAGGACAAATGATTTGTGTGGCCACTTCTTTATACAAAATATACATTGTGTTTGACCTTTTAATTGTGTGAGGTTAAGGGTTTAATACTGCAGGACCAGGAGAGATTATACAATCGTGATTATTTCTGAAAGGCTTCCAGCAAAACTGTTATGCACCTGCACCTGAAGAGATCATGGGTGGGTCAGACTGACAACATAATTTCCCTCAATGAAGAAAAATTGAAAACTAAAAGTCAGGTCTATGAAGCACTGTTTTGCGAGAGACTGTTGCCGTCTTCACATATGAACTCTGGACAATGCCTTCAGACGTCGTCCGGAGCTGCCCTTTCACAGGTAGCACAGGTAGAATACACCCAGACACTGTCCGTGTTGGGCGCTTTCTCACATATTGGAAACACTCTGTTCTTCTCTCTCTCCAGCCTCTCCATGTCACCAACACATTTGCCTGAGATGTATAGTCTGCTGAGAGCTGCAGTGTTAACTTTGCTACTTAATAAGGTGTGAGTTCATAAGTGAATAAAAAAGGGAGAGAAAAAAGATATTTGTTACTGACCAGATAATCAAAGGTGTCAGTCACAGAAAGTATAGTCTGTTCCCCCTGGTTGATAAAAGAATGTAATGCAAATGTACTTGCCACTACAACAGAACCCTGATCAAAAATCAAGCAGTTTTAAGAAAGAACCTTTATAAATTGTCCTACTTGTACTGAATATGGGGTCCATTTAACCTTAAATATGAATTTGGCTTTCCTCATGTTGCAATCGGGTTCTCCGAGTATTATAGTATTAAAGTATTAAGGTTCCAAGTATTAAATTGTGAGTTGTCTTTGTTGGCCACTTCACTAATTTTATCAGAATGAACCCCCTTATCTCTGTACACAAACATCAGAACAGATGCTCTCTCACCGATAGACTCCTAGATCCCACCTACTTTTTTCAGAATCACATCATCCATGAGAAAAAAAAAGACTAGCATCAAGGGTATAGTAGTTTTGAAAAGGTATAATAGTTTTAAAAACTTGTAAAACATATTCGGTATGGCTGGTGATTGGTGAAAATGGTCCCGAGAGCATAAAGGATTTTAGTGCAGAATGTTAGCATTACTGCAAGAAAGTAAGCATTACTGAAGTTATGTGAGATTTTGAATAGACTTTTTTTAGATGAATAAATGACTTTATCTACCTTCCTCCCTCTCCAAATCTATAGTTCTGTAAATGATTTAGTTATTGCAGATATTCTGTGGTGTAGACAACCACAGAAGGATTTCACCAATTTAAATCTGGTTTAGTTTTGTAACGTGTGCCGCGACTGTGTCCTTGAAGCTTTACTTTGTTCACCTGTGTCTTATTCTTGTCCCCTCCCCTACCCAGGTGTTTCCATTGTCCTTGTGAGTATATATAACCCTGTGTTTCAGCCTTGAGTTCTCTGTTAGCATTGCTCTCTGTTGTGCCTTGTTTATGTCTTTGTATTTACCCCTTTGGATTATCCTGTGTGTCTGTTTTACCTCGGGCTTGCTTGGTGTTTTGTTCCATATATATGTTGATTAAATTGGGATTCCATACCTAGATCCAGCCTCCTTCTTACAAGTTTGAATGTTTTTTAAAATAGTAATTATATTACTATTTTACTACACAATATACATCATCCAACTGGAAAAATAGGAAAAGTAGTACAAGTTTACACTAAGATCTTACATAGCAAATGCTCAGTAAAATAAGCTGGTGAACAATACAGGCTCAGAAAGCCTGAGTTTATTAATGTTAATAGTCACAGCGATAATCTCATTCCAAATAATCAGGATATATTTAGATATTGTGTTTAGCAGTACCACACAGAACTACACTCAAAACTGAAAAAAATCCTGTAAAGGCCTCAACCCATGTCAACAGAGTTCACTCTTTTAATCAGTCCCACAAGTGCAGTTAGTGTGAATCAAGAGTGATTTGAAAATGTTTGAACTATGTGGTTGCAGTGGCAAAGCAAAGACAGAGTGAATTGATTTAGTAAGGTGGGAGGGGAAGGGATGTCCCGTAATTTGTCACAGGGGGAAACTCTTGCTCCCCTACCACCCACAGGGGGAGACTTATCAATGCTTGCTGAAAAATGGGCATGAGTGCTGTTGGGTGAGTGAGATGAAAGAAATGTGATATCTCCAAACTTATCATTCATCAGCATCCTGCTTTTGCTCCTCCCTTCATAAAGAACATTCTCCTTAGTCAGATTTCTGTTCTCTGCCTTACAATTATTACAGTTTGTTTGTGTTGTATATTTAAAGAGGACAAATTCAGACAAGTGTATGCACTTGCAACAGTGTGCATGTGTTTGTGTATGTAAATGGAAAAAAAAAGTTTCTGCTTGCAATTTGCAGTCTCTCTTTTCACAAATTTGCAAGATTTTCGAAAATAAATTTAAAATTAAGCTATTAAAAATACTTAAAAAAAAACAACATTTTTTTCTGCTTATGTGGTTAAGCTTATGCTATTTTGTATGTGTGAGTGTGTGCGCATACAGATTTCTGCTCCCAGACTATCTGCAGCTCCATAGTCATGCATGGCTGTCATCACAAAGTTATATAGTTGAAGCTCTGTAGACACCCAGTGACCTCTAGCCATTGTACAGGCCGTGCACTTTTAGTACCCTGTAGATCAGCTCAGTGACAGGCAGAGAGGGTGAGGAGGTCACATCACAAATTCTACACCCGTGGTCTTAAGCTGGGCTGGATTTTCAAGTCTTTCTCATTAAAACTGACATTCAAGGAAGCGACAGGACAACAAGGCTCTTTCAAACAGCACACTGTATCCATATTCTTCAGAAGCGAAGGTTATCTCTGTTTTTTGATTACTGATTATTATTATTTAATTATTTTGAAATACACAACATTCGACAGTTAGAGCACTTTTGACTTTCTAATGTCAGTAGTATTTGCTTACATCTGATTTAAAATCTAATATTGCATCTGTTTGAAGTGTAGTACGGTGTACAAAGGAAGTATTCAAAAGAGTTTACACTTCACTTTAAGAATAATAAAACCATCTAGAGCAAGCTAAGATACTTTCAGTTACTTTTAAGTGGTGTAGTACAATCATGACATTTTTGATGAGTGCAGAGTTTTTGAAACCTACTTGTGTGAAATATCTAATAACTAAAAAGTGCAGTGTTTTTGTTTTTACACTGGTTGCAACTAATGACAGAAAATGAAAGTGTATTTTGTACCTTTACCTTGTGGCAAGCAGTAAAAACAGATTTGAAGCATAATAGCAGCATATTCACATTTTGCAACTAGTTTAACCATGTTTTAACTGAAATCCTCTAGCTCAGTTGCAGTGGAAATACTGGCATGCATTACTAGCAGTTATTAAGGTTTTTTTTATCTGCAGTGGGCTGGCGCCCCGCCCAGGGTGAGTTGCTGCCTAGCGCCCGTAGACCCTGGGATAGGCTGCGGGTACCCGTGACCCTAGTAAGGATTAAGTGGTTACAGAAAAAGAATGAATGAATATATATGAATGAAGTATTTTTTATTTTAAAACAATGATTTATTATCACATTAAAATGACTATAAAATAACATCCAAATCACAGACATTTGAAAACAAAAAAATAAAATAATTGGATCAGGCTTAATACAGTCACCACCTAATCCTTTAAAACTACTCTCCAAAAGTACCCAGAAACCCCGTCTAACTGAACTCAGCTACTTTAACGTGCACCCACTGCTCACACAGGTGTTTCTTTTAAAATGTAATGCAAATGTAAAGGAATTTATAACTCCTGCTCCTTAATGATAATAATAAAGATATATTTAAAGAACAAATAATAGTATTTAATCTAAAGATCAAACTAATATAAATTGTCTATGTGTGCTTATTATAAACATATACTCTGTTCAGGACGATATGCGTTAACTGCCTGAATAAACTTATTTAAAGGAAATGGTTTATGGAAATCAAGTTAAGTAATACTGAGTAGGTCTGTCACAATCGTCAGAATTTTGTGTGCTTACTTATATTCAAAAAACATTTAAAAAAAAAAAAATATGTGCATTGACTGCACACACAGACTTACTTAATAAAAATGTAATGAAATCTAATGAAAAAAAAAGATATGAAGCAATATAATACTCAGTAGGTCTGTCACAATCACGAAGTATCAAATAACAATTAATTGACATAAATAATTTATTTGTCCTTTTTTGCTCATTCTATGGAAATATTGAAGTATAAGTCCAAAGTAAACATATAAGTAACCTTCAGCCTATCTTTACTCCGTAGATAATCCTTCATTGTACTAACATGAAACAATATAGTGCATGGCTGTAATTGTAATATGTTTTTTGAGGGGTGATGGGACATCCTCCTAATATTCAAATTTGCTCCAAAGTGGATAAAAATTATAAATAAAAAATGCTATGCTATGATAGGCAACCATGTATCTCCATCCACAATAAACATTAGCAAACCATAATCATACCTAAAGTACCATTATTATTATCAGTTGGTCTCCCCATCGTTGACATCATGGCTATGGCCTTAATATATTGCACTGTTGCTCACGTGCACGTATACCATATCCTGTGTTCAATCAAACAAAAAAATTCCAAACCATAGATAATAATAGCACAGATATACTTCTCTCATAAAAAGCACTTTTTTAATATTTTGATTTTTGCTAAGAAAATTATGAATATTCTGTTTTGGTCCAGAACTTTTATTTGCAATTTTAATGAAATACTATAGAAACATACAGAATCTACAAGACTTACAAAAGACTTACCAACAAATGTGTGCTCAAACACAGGTAGCTATTTAGGCACATATGATGCATGTCATACTGTTTATCTGAGACAGTCTTATACATAATACTGCATCAGTGACAAATATAAGATAATTAGAATGACGATGACATCACTATAAAAATGAAGGTATGGTCAACATACACCAGTTTACAGGTGGAATACGGTATGTCTTACTCTGCCATGTGTAATGATGGGCTGGGCATGTCTTCCTGTAATCTTCCTTTATGGTGTCAGTGGTTCATAGATACAGTTCTGAACATGTTTGTTCTCTGAGTAGTCTATTATGCTCAATAACATGCCAACACAGGACAAGACAGGAAAGCCCCTGTGCTTCAGTGCAATGATGAGTGACATTATCCCTGACTATTGCTATAAAGTTCCCCTCAGTTTTACATTTCTGGCAGAGTTTGTTGACTGATGTACACACAGAGGATTTGAGTTACATGATAAGCATTTGCCATGAAAAAAAAAGCACTGTGGTGATTATCCAGACACAAACACATCTGCCTTCGCACCAAATTATGCTATCACTGAAAACTGGCAACGAAACAGCATTTTAATTTAGGACTATGCTTAATCTATGGAAAAAATGACCAACAACATTAATAAAGAGTTCTGGACTGATTACTTATACAGATATGCAGAAAAATCTCATTCACTGTAAATAATATGATATTTTCATGTATGAGGATTCTTTAACGATAATAGGTATGAACTAAATGAATATGGTGGCTTAAATCAAGGGGGACATTCTTTTTTTCAGTAGTTGGGTTGAAACTACAGACGACATTTTATGTCATTATGGGAAAGTTTTCCAGAACTAGATTAAGCTTAAGTTTAGACTAATAAAAATTTCTGCTGTGCTGTGTACTCCTTAGTCCATACACAGATGTGCATGCTGTGTACTCCTTAATCCATGCACAGATAATCATGTGTAGCCAGTAAGACTATTCTGAGGGCTCTCCTCAGATGTCATCTTGTCTTTATTATTCATCAGAATATATATTAAATGCAAATGAGCATGCATGCAATACTCTTTTAAATCAAACCATAAACGTAAACCTAATTCTAACCTAAACTTTAACCCAAAATCTTAACCCAAAACCTTATATTGTCAATAATCAAAGTTTCACTAGCTAGCAATCTAAGTAACTGCAGATCATTTTTAAAGGACTATCAAAATAAAATGTGACCATGCAACCATGCGCATGGTTTAAAGTGACAGAAAGCTGAATCTGAATCTGAATCTGATCCGTGATGTTTGAAGTTGTAATGTGTTTGCTAAGCTAACAATGCTCTTCTGACACCAGTGTAGATAATAAAAACTCATGTCTGAGAAAGCGAACTCAAGGGACTGAGCTTTGATAGCCAGCTTTGTCAGTAAAATGTTCCACATAAAACCGTAAAAGCTCGTCTCCAGCCAACTGACAGCTAAATGATATTTCTGAATGCATCATTAAATACTGTGATATACCTTATTACCTTTATACTTCTCAACCCTACTATTAGCAAGTTTTGTTTTTTCTGCAAACAACCGGTACAGCATATTGTAATGAACATAGAAAATGTTTAGCATCTGGTGAGTTTTGATTACTTTCCCTATTTTATTAATGAAAGTAATAAATGATTATCCTACTTACAGAACAGAGTTATATTCATTTGAGTGGTCCAT